>JADGJA010000280.1:0-26397 GCA_027596035.1 Thoreauomyces humboldtii
CACCACCACCACCACCACCACCACCAGCCCCAGCCAGCATGCACATGTACCACCGACTGTGCGCACCAGGAAACGGAGCGCAGGACAAAACGGAAGGAAAAAAAGGGGGAAAAGGCGACCGATGCGATCTGATTTGAACCCAGCACGAAAAGGAAGGAAGAAAAAAACAAAAAAAAAACATCAGAGTGCCTAACCTGGCAGGTCATGACGCTATCAAAGCCATGCCCCTCATTGCAACAACCGACGGAACTGTGTAATTTAGTAACCTTACCACCTGCCGGGCGGCCGTGATGGCCCCGTTCATTAGAAATGTCTCCCGGCCGAACCCTAACCCAGGACTCGGTCGCTGGTTGACTTCGGGCGTGTGCGGTTTTAGGTGAGCCTCCGTCAGCCTTGCCGCAAGTATAGCTTCACTGCGTACATGTTGCGCAGACTAGTAAAATCTCAAGTCTTAAAAAGAACAGTAAACGTCGCTGCTTCACACCACATGTGTGTGTGCTATAGATTTTCTTCCTCCCAGCTGTCCCAGGCTGTGCGAAGTCGGTTTCCTCGCAGAGTCCAACTCCTCGCCTGCTTCCTGACCTAGAGATGAGCTGGAAAGGTCACCTTGGGACTTGAGACATCCGTCTTCTAATCGGGATAGTCAAGGGGCGGCACACCCGTTCTCCTCGTCGCTTGACAAGCCTACTCGACGAGGCCGCCGAGCGATTGAGCTAGGGCATGGACGGGAAGCTTCATTGTTTCGGCAGGTCCATGAGGAGGACGATGACGACTTGGACCTGTTTGGCACAAAGCGCCGGCGTCGAAGGCTCTTCGGAGCCTCTGAATAATGAGGTTGGACTCCCCTACGTAGATCTGCACCCTTTTTCACACCCTTTGACGAGTAGGGTAAACCGAGGATCGCTTTCACTATGTTCTATCTATGGGTATGGATTGGTAAAATAACCGTTTAATAACCAAACTCGTCCGTTTGGAAGGTAGCGTCGGCGACGAGCTTGCAAAGAGACAAATTTCCAGTGTTCTCTCCTTTGCCATCGGTGGTCGGTCTGATCACATTTCGTCTCTGTGGAAGGTTGGAAGGCACATGTACCGGTACTCCGATGGTCTGACAAGCTGGGATTTACTTGTACACGCTGTCACACTGCAATGTCAAGAGCGCACACGCCTTGCTCGTTTGATGAAGGACATCTGTGTAATGTAAACATGTACTGTACTGCTTGCTGAACCAAGCTACAGTACAGTAAGTAGATGCGAGCGATCTGCTCTTACGAGATCGGAGCCTCGTCGGTGCCCAAAAGATGTCATGGCATCACATGCGCTCTGTTCCATTGTGGAACTTTCGGGAATTGTCGGAGGGAAGCGCGGGGAGGAGCGGCGCGTCGTGTGGTGATGTCACGATTTTGGGCCCATGAGTCATGGGTTGTTGTTGTTGCCTTGTTGGTGCGTTCGTTCCTCGAAGAAGCGCGGGATCGTCAAAAGGGCACTGCATCACTCGGCGGGAGCGCTGCTGCCCACTCCCACGTCTCTTCAGCCTTGGTCACCCTTACAATGTCTCAGCGCAACGGAGCCTCGGCAAGCCCACGGCAGGAACAGCCCTCATACGAGATCCACATCCCCATAGACGATGAGCCTGCAGAATCCCAGAACGGCGTCCAGAACGGCGTCCAGAACGGCGTCCAGAACGGCGCGGGGCAGCAGATGGCAGCTCGCGCTCGCGACCAAGCAGGCTCTCAGAGACCCGACCGAAAGACCGCGACAGGTCCCAAGACACAAGGGACCGATCAGGAAGGCAAGGGTTCGGAAGACCCAAAGAATCGCTATCGGGGCGAGGAGTTTGAGATGCTCTTGAAGTTCGTCAAGGACAACGAAAACGAAGAAACCAAGACGTCGCCGTCGGAGGACGACGAGGAGGCGCATTTCACACGCCCGTGGTACGCGCCGTGGAAGAAGACGACGGTGAAGAGCACCAAGGAGAAGGCGATTCCAGCCGATTGGCTCAAGACGGATTTCACCAAGGGCCTGAGCGATGGTGACATTGACGCTCGTCGACGGGACCACGGTTACAACGAGCTGGAAAGGTATGAGAGAGATGGGACCCTGCGTGGCTCCTTCTGCGACAGGGCTTATCTGAACATGTTCAGGACAGTCCGAAGGAGAATCAGTTGCTCAAGTTCATCGGCTATTTCCGAGGTTCCATCCTCTACGTCATGGAGATCGCCGTGATCCTTGCCGCAGGGTTGCGGGATTGGATCGACCTGGGAGTGATCATGGCCATCCTGCTGCTCAACGCGTTCGTTGGGTATTACCAAGAGAAGAGCGCTGGAGACATCGTCGCGCAGCTCAAGGCCGGCATTGCCATGAAAGCTACGGTGGTCCGGAACGGGAAGGAACAAGAGATTGAAGCTAGGGATCTTGTTATTGGCGATATTGTGATCTTGAAAGAAGGAACTACCATCCCGGCAGATGCGAGGCTTCTTGCGGATTATAACAATCCGGATGCAGCCCCTGTCGGCAAGAAGCAAGGTGTTGCGCCCTCCAACAAACCTCCCAGCAAGCCTCCCAGCAAACCTCAGCCCACGAAAAAGGTTGGTATACTGCGATCTGATCGACCCCTCGCATGCTGCTAACAATGCCTTGTAGTCTCAAGATGACGAAGATTCCGACCCTACCAACACTAGCACTGATACTGTCAACCACGATGAAGACAACGACGGGGAAGACAAGGGTCCGAGCGTCCTATCTGTCGACCAGAGCGCTATCACCGGCGAAAGTCTTGCCGTCGAGAAGTTTATGGGAGAGGTATGGGGTTGGTTTGGCGAACTCCATCACGACTATACGCTCACGCTTCAGCTTCCTCCGGCACAGATCGCTTATTACACCTGTGGGGTCAAGCGGGGAGAGGCATACGCAGTTGTTTGCAGTTCGGCCAAACAGTCCTTCGTTGGCAAGACCGCCATGCTTGTTCTCAGTGAGTATCATGTCCACCATTTCTTGACGCTTGTCGAATCCCTTGTCTATCTACTCCCTCGCTGATGTCAGGATATCTTTCACAGACTCGAATGAAAAGGGTCATTTCCAGGTCGTGCTTGGACAAATTGGAGACACCCTCCTCCTGGTCGTAGTGCTCTTCATTTTCGCCGTTTGGATCGACGGATTTTTCAAGGGCACCGGCATTGCAACCCCAGCCGATGACAACCTCCTCGTCTATGCACTTGCATTCCTCATCGTGGGCGTGCCCGTCGGTCTTCCTTGTGTGACCACAACTACCATGGCCGTTGGAGCAGCCTACCTAGCCCGTCGTAAATGCATTGTGCAGAAACTCACTGCAATTGAATCTCTGGCCGGCGTGGACGTTCTTTGCACCGACAAGACTGGAACGCTTACAGCAAACAAGCTTTCGTTGAATGAGCCGTTCTTGATGAAGGACGTCGATCCGGATTGGTTCATGACCGTCGCTGTTTTGGTATGTCATCCCGTCCGTCCACATCGCCCGACATGAAACTCATTTAGATTACAGGCTTCGTCGCACAGTATTAACGCCCTGGATCCAATTGATAAAGTTACGATCCTGGCGCTCAAAGACTACCCGGGGGCGAGGGAGAATCTGGCGTCAGGCTGGAAGACCGAGGAATTCCACCCGTTCGACCCAACCTCTAAGCAGATCACTTCAAAGGTCACCAAGGACGGAAAGACGTTCCACTGCGCAAAGGGAGCACCAAAGGTGGGACATATTAGTCGGATGCATGTTTCGGGTGCAAGCCTCGGGTTGTAGGTCTCATTCATGATTTTTCCAGGCATTGCTCAAGTTGAAGAACTTTGCCCCGGACGTCGCCGCCGCTTACAACGAAAAGACTCAAGAGTTCGCTCGGAGGGGTTACCGCTCGCTCGGCGTCGCTGTCAAAGAGGACGGAAAGGATTGGGATCTTCTTGGAATCATGTCGATGTCAGACCCCCCGCGCGCGGACACGGCAGCAACCATCGCTGAGGCGCAGAACCTGGGAATCCGCATCAAGATGCTTACAGGAGACGCAGTGGCCATTGGCAAGGAACTTGCGCGGCAACTTCACCTCGGCACCAACATCTTTGATTCCGAGCGACTCTTGGCTGGCGAGAAGAGCGGGTCCGAAATTATGGACTTCATTGAAGCTGCCGATGGATTCGCTGAGGTCAAACCAGAAGACAAACATTCCGTTGTATCCCTTCTGCAGCAGCGTGGTCATCTCGTCGCCATGACTGGCGACGGCGTGAACGATGCGCCAAGTCTTAAGAAGGCCGACTGCGGAATCGCTGTTGAGGGTGCCTCAGACGCGGCTCGTTCGGCTGCTGCTGTCGTGTTCCTTGACGAGGGCCTCAATTCGATTATCACTTCGATCAAGGTGGCTCGACAAATCTTTCACCGTATGAAAGCTTATATCATCTACCGCATTGCCCTCTGCGTCCATCTTGAAGTGTATCTTCTTTTGTCCCTGCTCATCATTGACGAGACCATCCGGGTTGACCTTATTGTATTCCTCGGTACGTGCGCTAGAGAAGGCTTATGTCTAATGCCTTATGTATTCTTATCATTCCTCCTCACATTCCAGCCATCTTTGCCGATGTGGCCACGGTGGCTATCGCCTATGATAACGCACCTTTCGCCAAGGCCCCAGTGGAGTGGCAGCTCGGCAAGGTCACCATCATCTCCACGATTATTGGCTTGCTCCTGGCTGGTGGAACGTGGATCGTTCGAGGCACTCTCCTCATGACCGCAAACAGCGGCATCATTGCCAATCACGGCTCTGTACAAGAAATTCTCTTCCTGGAAATTGCATTGACCGAGTCCTGGGTGATCTTTGTGTAAGTCATATCCCATCTCGGATTTTATTAGTCACTGTGCTGACTTTTTTCTACAGAACCCGCTTGAATCAAGGAAAGGGCGAAACGTTCGTCTGGCCTTCATGGCAGCTCGTTGCCGCCGTTTTCGGAGTCGACGTCCTCGCTACCCTATTCTGCGTGTTTGGTTGGATTAGCGGGAGCGGCTACCCTGAAGCCGAGTCGTACTCCGGCGGCACGGATTTCGTGACGGTCGTGCGCGTCTGGTGCTTCAGCTTTGGAGTGACCGTTGTCATCGCATTCTTCAGTGAGTATTCAACATGCTGTATCAAAGAGATTCAGTGCCTTTCATCCGTCCGGCTTCTTACCGTTTGCCTTTCTTTTTCCAAGGTTATCTTCTCAATCAGTGGGCCCTTCTCGACCGCATGGGGTCACAACCTCGAAGCAGGAAGAACGTCAAGATGGAGAACTTTATCCGGGAAATGCAACAGATGACGCTCGTGCATGAAAAGTCCCCCGAAGGCGCAGAAGTGTTCAAGTTCGCGAGTGCGGAGAGCAAGAAGGAAAAATGACCGAGCCTGTATAAATGAACCCGAATGCCAAACAGCCAAGCGAGATCCAGGAGGCGGGCCTTATAAATGTAATGGACTCCATTTGAATTCTGGAGCGGACTTTAATGAGATTGCGTGTAATCAGACTGCAGATGAGATCAGAAAGGGGGTTGCAGGTATCATTTTGTATGTACAGTACGCGGAGAGAGAGAGACGGCTCCAGGTGAAATCAACGGCCGAACTGACCCTGCTCGATCTGCTGGAAGTAAGGGCGTGCGGCCGCGATGTTGATGAGAGTTGCCGCGGACTCTGCATCCGTCAAACAAAATAGTGAAAGTAAGCAGCCGTATGCACCCATCCAATTGTGTATTCGATCTGGCACTTACGAATTGTTCCGTCCGACATGACGACCATGACATATGTGTTTGGGGTAAGAACGTCGATGAATGAAGCAAACGTAGAGGAGCGGACCTCCATGCTCTGGAATTGCGCTTGAGATTTGCTGTCGGTCGCAGGCGTCAGACAAAAAGGATGCTCCAAGCAAGACGAGAGGTATGGGAGATAATTCGAAACGCACCTGCAACTTAGCTTGAACTGCTTGATGATGTTCGACACCTTTTCAAACCGATGCACGTCGGGATGTGGTTTCTGCGCCGAATGCGAGATGACAAGAAACGTCGTGCGCTCGAACAATACCACCTCGTCGGCCTCGCAAATGGCGCACAGTGATTCAAGATGTTGCTCTAGTTGCCGCACATTTGGGATCAGGGAATATACAATTGACGACCATGCCTGTTGAGAAGAGAATAAGAGGCTGGAATTGCGCATGGGGTGCGGATTTGTGCATACCTTGTACAAAGTTTCATCCCATATGGATGTACCAAATGCGGTGATGTTCAGCGGCAACGAGCGTCTTTTCAGATCCGCTTCCCGTTCTTCAAAGACCTGCACAGGGAAGTTTTCTTAGACGCCAAGCGAACCTCATTTCCTTCCTCTCGACTACGCACCGCATCCCTCTGATCCTCAGGCACCAGATCCATTTTATGAATCAGACAGAATATCCTCGCATCTTTCGAGTTCGTCATGATAGCCTCGAGGCAGGACTGGTAGTAGTGCATGTCCTTCTCGTACTCCCGCGATTCGACATCAAAGACGTAGATTAGAACCTCGACATTCCGGAAGATGTGATCACGTTGCGCTGCAATGTAGTTCTCCATGAAGACCTCCTGACTTGGGAGTCCAAGATCATCAGCGTCGCGTCGATAAGCCGGGAGTCGTTCCCTCAAGCTCACCCGCCACAGTCCCAGAGGTTCAGAACCAAGTTGCCCAGGAATCGAACGTTCGAGTGCTCCACATCAACTATGACACATCGATGTCAGACTGGGTAGACAGTTGTCAAGCCCACAACCACGACACATACTTGTCGCCCCGAGCCGACGTGTATCGCGAGCAATGTAGTTTGCAAAAATGATCGACCGCATTGAGGTCTTGCCGGAACCACTCTTTCCCATAAGGAGTACCTGAGTGACCACTTCCGGTAAGCATTCAACCGACTCGAATTTTGCACATGGTTTAACTAAAAGTACCTTCTTCTTCATCTTGAGGACTGTTCACAACGTTTGGATTGAGGAGAAAAGTCGCTGGGACGAGGAGACTACAGGTCCAAAGAAATCTAGCGTCAGTCACGCTTCTGAGGTACATTAACGGCACACGAAGGTGGGCAAACGCAGCTACCGGTAGTGCAAAAGTCGCTAGACGTCGAGCTTTCCCCCAAAAATCCTACCTGCGCAAGTCTAAGACTGGGAAGCTTTGGAATCGGTTAAAAGCTGTTGTGCCTTCAGTCTTGTCTTCGACTGCAACGGTTGAGGTCAGCCAGAGATCGGCCGAGCCGTCCAGGACTCGCGGACACTTCTTGGTTTTGACCTCCTCCTTCCCCAACTACGGTCGTGTGTACGAGTCTTTCAGCCAAACCAGTACGATATCCTCCAATCATCAAATGGACCCACTAGACCCTGAGCACACGTTCAAACCGCCGTCGCGACCAGCGCCAAAACAGGTTTCCATCAAGGACGTCCCCGGCAGCTCAGAAATCGACCTGCATGAGTACGATTACTCGGTTCGTGCTCCTTCTCCACCGCCACCTGCTCAATTCGCCCAACATCCGCCTCTTTGGACCCAACACCGCGACGCAGCAGGCCGTGCTTACTTCCATAATGCAATGACGAAGGAAAGTCGGTGGGACCAGCCTCCAGATTTTCGTGCACCACCACCACCACCGCCTCCATTTTTCGCTGGTGGAGCCCAACCGTTGCCTTTCCATGTTCCACCCGTCGTGCAGCAGGCTCCAGCAGCCGCGGAGGCGAAGGAGCATGTACTCGCCATGAAGATCATACCTTCGACTCCCTGGTCCATCGTGCTCACCAACTGCGAACACGAGTTCTTCTACAACGCTGACACCCGCGAGTCCTTGTGGGACATGCCGGACGACCTTGGCGAGCTGATGGGCCAGCTCATAGTCGAGGCCATGGGCATGGGCGATGATGTCGTCGAAGAGCTTGTTCAAGAGCAGAGCGATGGCGACGGGGAGCAGCCTCCTGAGACCTCGCGGGGACGGTCGGAGGATGCTGATGCGGTGCACCCTGGAGAGAAGCGCAAGGCGGCAAATGATCCCGAAAGCGCCAGCAATGGGAAGCGCGCGAGAGTGGAAGATGTACCGTCGCAAAACAAGCCGCTACCAGGATCGGCCGATGCTTCCCCTGCCGAAGACGGAACGGCAGAGTTCTTGAATCTGCTCCGTGAAGCAGACGTGTCTCCTTACACAACCTGGGAGAAAGAACTTCCAAAGATCATTGACGATCCACGTTACGGAGGTGAGCTTCAGCCTGGTTCAGGTCTATCAAACCGCGCGTGGAGGTATTTACAACCGATTTCTTGTAGTTCTGGCTACGCTAAAAGAAAGAAAGTCTGTTTTTGATCAGTATTGCATTGCCCGTGTTTCGGAGCTTCGTGAAGCCAAAGCGAAAGCGACACCCCGCGAAATCTATCTGCAGATTTTGAAAGACAACACGACTGCGCGAACCCGGTGGGATGATTTCAATCGGAAGTTCAAACGCGACAAGCGGTTTACCAGTATCGATGCCAAGGAGCGTGAAAAGCTTTTCAAAGCGCATATAGCCAATCTGAAGGGCAAGGGTGGTACGGAGGCTTCCAAAATCGAGATGCCCAGCTATAAGGATGAGTTCCATGAGCTTCTCAAAGAAACAGTAGGTCTAACTCGGGACTCGAGCTGGCGGCAAACGAGCCGAGAACTCGAAGACGATCCTCGCTACAGGGCCGTTCGTTCTTCCAGTGAGAGAGAAGACCTATTCCGCCAGTACGTTCGACGGTTGGACGACGTCAGTCCTGAGCAGAAAGCTAGAGACGAGGCCGAAAAGCGGGATCACGATCGAAAGGCCCGAGAGGCTGCGGCGGTGCGGGACCGCGAAATGCAGGCTCGTCGCGAGATGTCTCACCTGAGCAAAGAAGTCACTTCGCACCGGCACAACCTACAGAGTCAGGATGCTCGGTCGACGTTCCAGACTCTCCTCGTCAACACCGTCAGAGACACAGCTGTCCAGTGGTCGGAAGTCCGGCCTCATCTCGAGCGTGACCCGCTGTGGGCGCGATGCGATGCCCTGGACGATCACCAGAAGCAGATGCTCTTCTCGAACCACCTCCGGGATCTCCACCAACGCCTTGTTGCGGGGTTCCATGCTGCTCTGAAGAAGACGACCGAGGTAGCGACGGTGTGGGAAGATGTACGCGGGTGGATCCTCCAGGACCCTCGCACCCTTAAGCTGGCCGCCGACCCTACGGCGCCCGGGTTCGAGGAACTGGTGCGACGGGAGTTTGAGACATTCCAGGAGGAAAGGCTGAGGGAAGCTCGCAGGGCGCTCTCGGAACTACTAGCCGAGAACAACTTTCTGAAGTTTCACGTGAAGCAAGCCGTGGCCGACACGCGGGCCACGGCCCTGGATGAGGGCAAGACGGATTCCAAGGAAGGCGATGAGTGGGGCTTCATCAGCCTTGCTGAGATCGGGGAGGTTTTGAACGTGAGTGCTTGATCGGTCGGTACTTTCACAGTCTGGGCTGGGGATGGAAAGGGCTGACGAAGGTTCTTTGCTTTCCTCTTCATCTCAGGACGACAAACGTTACATCCAACTGGCGCATCTCGCCGAAGAGCGGGAGCGGACGGTGAAGGAGCATGTTCGGGATCTCATCCTCCGATATCGAGCAGAGCGGGGAGGGACTGTTGATAGAACCTTATCAGGTCATTGACCTACCCCGTAGTCGTACTTTATTCCCTCCCGCGACGCTCGGATGCGGTTTGTAGGGACCCTCCATCTTTACCAAAGAGCCCTAAGCTGAGCTCAATGCCGGGGGTGACGTTTGTCCGGCCAATCCGGACAAGTCAGCGACGGGGAAAACGCGTGACACGGCTGGCCCTCCCAGGTGACGCGTTGAGCCTGGCGGGAGGATGCGCAGCGGCGTTTCTCTTCCTTTTCCCTCGAGACCCTCGCCTGCACCTCCTCGCGCTCCCTGTGCGGCGTCTCTACTGTATCATCATATATACTGCATCCCTTCCCGCATCGCTTCCTGCCTGTTCGCTTTCCGAAAACAAAAGTACGACCGGGCCTTCGCTGCACATCGCACTTCGCAGCATGAGCAACCGCCAGATTGGCGGTTCGTCCTCGACAGGGTACGTTTTGGCCTCACATCCGTCGTCTGTTTGTCCGGCCGTCGAGTGACTCTGTCCTCGAGTCCGTGCTCTCCGGACTTGTTTCGGACTCGACCTACACATTGCACCCCAGTCCTTTCCTTTACTAACGCCGCTCATTCTCTCGTTCTCTCAATCTCTCGTTCTCTCTCTCTGCCTCTCCGTCTCTCTGTGTCTCTGTGTCGTTGTCTCTCTCTGGTCCGTTGTCTGTCATCGTTATCGCGCATGATCTTAGATCGAGCAGAAACCATGAGCTGTCGCCACTGTCTTCGACACCGACGCGGAAGGGAAAAGGTCGAGCCATCCAGTCCCCCAGGTAAGAACCGTCGGACCCGTGTCTTCGTGATGTCGTGAACGCGGTGGTGCTGATCTTTTGTCGGCTTCCTTCACACTTCTCGACAAACGATAATAGCCATCAGGAATACGACAACGACTACCTTACCTTCGCCCATGTGCGGACAAAGTCTCCGCAGAGAACTCCCGTGACACCGCCTTCAATAGACAAAGAGAATCATGCCGGCAAGAGCAGCATCCACTTTATGCCGAACACACCCACTCCGTAAGTCCCACGCATGTTTCTTCTCTTCTTACCCAATTTAACCATTGGCGCTGACACCTGGCTTTCGCCACTTATCCCAGTATCATGGAAAGAAAAACGCTACCTGCCTATCCAACCCGATTGATAGGCTCCTTCGGTCCCTCCCCAGCCGCGTGCACTCGATCCAAGTGAGTACCGAAGCCTGTCGATCTTCTCGGGAACACGATTGACCATGCGTTCCCTTGCAGAGTGGACTACCGCAAGGCAGACATCCACGAGCTCATGGATGCATGCCTCGAGACGCCCCGCAAGTCGACGGTGCAGAAACGACGAAGGGTTCCTGGACTTTCAGACGATGAATCCCACGACCAAGAAACCCCTTGCAAATCCCAACGACAGCGCTACGACCCGCCGGTGGAAATTCACGATCAAAGCGTTCCCGATACCCCGGGATCTCAACTTGCAGACCAGTTTTCGGGACTGGGCATCGTCGGTGTAAGTCGTGTCCGTGACGGGCTCATCTGGGAAACTCCTCGAAAAGGTCGTGCTCTCGGATTCCTTGCGGGACACGTGGGAGGGATACACGATTTCGATGAGTACGAAGAAGATGAAGGCGATCAAGCACGGCAATTTCAGAAGGCCTGCCTCCCTGGCCCTGTGTCGTCCTCGGAACCGCCTTCAGGATCGTCTTCAAACGGTTCTCACACTCCTTCAGGGGCACTCCGAAGGGAGCCCAGATCCAAGCAATCCAGCAATCGCAAGCTATATCCCCGTCTTCATCCGTCCAGTCTGCCTCGCGCTCCGAACTCGACTAGTTCGGGCTCAACATTCTTGGCGAGTCTCCAGATGCTGAAAGCGGGCGCGCCTGCTCCGCCTCGCATGCAAAGTCACGCAATCAACGACGAGACCTCGAGCGTCTCGTTGCTTTCAACACACTTCGAGGACAGGTGCCTCAAAGTCAATGCGGCAGACAGTATATTTCAAAGTGCCCCTCTGGGAGAAGAATCTGGTTCGGTTCCGATGATGGTTGATCCATTCCAAGATGCGCCGACGCCCGCTGCTTCAAGGAGAAGAACTGAAGAAGAAGACGATAACCCCTTTCTAAACTCTCCATCGTCGAGCCGCTTCGATGCGATGGACGTTGACCCTCCAGCTCAGAATAGCAACAGCGTCAGATCTGCTACTCATGCCCGTTTAGCCGAACCAACCCTGCCGACAAGCCCATCGCTAAACCGAATCAACACGCCACCAGAAAGCATTGCAGGTACTCCCGCTCGCGCTCCCGACGCCCCACGAGCGCGCCGGGCCAGCGCTACCTCACCAAGGATCCGACGGGTGCTTTCTATTGACCGAACTAGGCTTCTCAGCCTGTCAGCAAGACTGGAGGCAGCCCGATGGAACGGAGTTGGTCATAGGTCTGTGGGGTCGAGGGCTGGGGTCCGCACAGATGCGTTTGTCGTGTCTTCTCCGTCGCCTGGCTCCTCGACCACACAGCGCGGAACACCAGGTTCGACAGGCATATTCTCACCTTCCGGACCACACTCCTTGCGCTCTGGCCCCCAGAGCAGGTCCTCCGCCGGTACTGCAAGTCATCCATCAGGAACTCCTTTCAGAAATTCCACTCCTCCTTCTGCTTCTCGTTCGAGCTTGAGCGGGTCAACCGCTCGCCCAAGTTCGATCAGAGCCCCAACTTCACCGTCCCCACTACCACGAAGATCCAAGGACACACCGTCTCTTTCGAACTCTGTGAGTCAACGGCTCCTATCATCACCAACACCGATCAGAAGACCTGCACAGACACCCGCGATCTCATTTCGCGACGACGCTTCCCCACCTCACCAACGACGTCGCCTCTCAGCGTCCCCCGCAACCACCCTTATCTTCGGCTCCGGACGGACCGGAAGAACACCAGACACGGCTCCACCGACCTTCCCCACCTCCACCGTCATCCCAACCCGCTTCACGAGTCCGTTCGACACCAGTCCGTCGAGCGCGTCGCGATCGAGCGCCGGGAGCAGTAGCGGGTTCGACAGTCGCACAACTACCTCTTCTAACCTGTACGCGTCCACGTCTGCCTCCCAGAGTACGGGTGCGTCGTCCGTGCCCACTAGGTTGTCGGTCAAGGAGAGGAGACCGCTTGGATCGTTGTTGGCCACGCCGAGGATGAGGAAGCTTTGACGAGTGCAATGACCCTAACGCTTCTGCGTGTCTCTGGTCGCTGGCGACGAGGACTGGAAATGTTGATTGGACGGAGGGGTTGCAAGGGAGGTCGTCGCTTTGTGGTCTTTGATCTTGAAGGGGTGTAACTTTTTTTTTTTTGGGTTATGTTTATTGGTTGAAGAGGGTCAGCATGGAACAGTTTGGACGGAAATATTTACAGCACAATCCGAAATCGAATGAGTTTTTCAAAAATAAGAACAATGACTTGAGGGTAAACGTGAATGAAATTACTTCGGAAATTAGATTTTCAAAGCAGATTATGGACAAAAGCGGGCATTCTATGATAGATGAGGGGAAAACGAGGATGATGGGTGAGCGACGAGGATGATGAGTTAGGACGATGATCCTGCATGATGCGAGGACTCGTCGACTGCGATGGAAACGTGGTTCGGATGAGGATGGCGATGCATGGAAAGCATGGATCCCCTTCGTCCTTGCTGAATCTGATGATCTTGTATAACATGTGAAGCTTCTTCCACATCCTCGCCGCCGCTCTCGTCATCTGCGGAACCGAGATCCGACGAGGCGTTCGAGGAGGACCAGATGCGATCCGACTCGCCACTTGTCCTTTTAGACAGACTATTTCTCTGCGAGGTCGACATCTCGTCGATGCTCTGCCTGGCTGTCGTGCGATCTAGGGTCGAGCTGTCGGTGTGGATGTTGACAATTGTGGCACTGTCGTCGACGGACTCGACGTCGTCGTCATCGCCTGCCGTCTTTAAAAGGGACGGATTCAGAGCGGCGTGACTGGCTCTAGACTGCTCTGTAGCGATCTCCAACGCGTTTGCGGCATCGCTCCGCCGGGTCCTGAATCGGCAGATGGCCCAAATCGCCCAAACGAGGACGGCCAGGAGCGGGATGAGAAAGATAGCCAGAATTCCAGCCTGAGGAAGGTGGGAAAGCCCATTGCTCTGATGATCTGGATTGAATTTTGGAGGTAGGAATGGTCGAGGCGAGGGTGCGGGCGGGGGTGCGACGAGAGCGTCCGCAGGAACGTAAGTGGTCCTGTTTCCCGTGGCATTTCCCCAGATGAAAGAGGAAGACGCGGCGGCGAGGTCGGCAGCAAACTGAACCTTGGTGACGTTCGTGACCCGATAGTCCAGGGACAGCCCGAGTTGGCCGGTTTGCCCGGCTTTCTGAACCTCCCACAGGCAGATCATCTTAACCAGCGGATACCTGCCAACAAACTCCGGAGCGAGGTACTGCGACCACCATTGCTGCTTTGTAGCCAGTTCTGTCGGTCCATTGATCGGAACGGCACGGTGCGTCGTCGAGTTCCGGACGAACACTGCGGCGGTTTCGGCAATCATCATCGGTTTCATTTTTGCCAAAGCGTACGAGTTGTAAAATGAGGTGTGCGAGATCATGCGTGCACCCTCGATGACGTCGTGTATGGCAGTCTTATTGGGCAGACCATTAGCTATCCAGGGATACTGAGCGCCGTAATAGTACAAGCTTAGGCCGACCCAATCGACTTGCGAATCGTCTGGATAGTAATGCGCGTATGGATCCTCGTTCGCGTTGCCCAACGCGAACCAAGCCGCCGATCCTGGTTGAGGCGAGTTGGCGCCCGCGCCAACCCAAGGCGATCCAGTAGCTTCCTGAGGGGCCCACACCATGGCCGTTTGGTTGGCTTCGGGATACTGACGGAGCAACCTTCGCACGTCAGACCAGGCTGTGATGAACAATTGCGGTTGCTGTCCCCAGGCGTTCCATGGCACGTTCATCTGCGGTGCGAACCGTAAAAGAACCCCGCGACCGCGTCGATTGAGTCCTGCGCAAGTAGCAACGAGCCGTTGCTTGTCAGCAAGGGTGAAATTTGCCGGATCGAGTCCGTTGCGGGGAAAGACGCTGAGATGGACGATCGCGTCGGATTCAGTCTGATCTATCAGCTGAAGTGAATCTGCGTTGGCAACGCCCGGAACGGACGTCGAGTCAAACGGGGGAATGTACATTGCGAATTCAAAGACCGATGCTGTCTGATTGATGCGTTGATTGAACAGAAAGGGAGTATCTTGAGAGAAGTCTAGGGCGGCCCCAAAATAACGCTTGCCATCCGGTGGTTCCAGGGCCGCAGGTGACGTGCTGTTGGCCGTGGGAAGCACTGCTGTGGCCGTGGGATCATTCTCGGAAGGACCTTGAGCTGCTGCGGGGACAGGGGCCCATAAGCAAAACGTCGAAAAGACGCAGCAGAAGAGGATATCGATGGGATGCATTTGGGCCAGCCGTGCGGCGAAGACGGGGAGCGAGGCAAGACAGGAGGAAATGTCGAGTGAGGTTCTGTATTGTACAAGCTGGATCTCAGACTCTCCTCAATCCGGGGAAGCCCGCCAGAAGCCCGCCCGCTGCTCCTCTCCTCCGACGGCCAGGTGTGGTTCGGTGGTGCTCAGGAGATGGGGGCGTGGGTGGGGGTGTGCGTCAGGCGTGGGTGCCTCAAATATCGAAAAAGTCAAAAGGTGTGAACGGCCTGGCGCGTGCGTATTTTGTGACATGTAGACCGCAGCCAAAAGGCAAGAAATTGACTTTACATCAACTGCGCAGCAGAAATCTGCGCGTATGACATGTTAGAAGCAAGCCTCTCTCACAACCCCATACGTGCTGCCTTGAATCGCGACATCTTCTTTGGAGGATCCTGTGGAGGAACAGCGACGGTTGAGATTGATGCAAAGATTCTTCTTTGATTCATGTCTTCAAATCCGCTTGCCTACCTGTGACTGAGCAGACGACGCTTCATCAGGCACCGCGGAAGACGATGCCACCGGCGGTGCGACCGATGTTTGAGGTACCTTGGGTTGCGCGGCAGTCTTCGGTGCAGTAGACGATAGAACCTTCGGTGGCATGCGCGCCGCCCGAATGCCAGAGAGCGTTGGTGCTGTTCTTTGTTGCGAGGATTCCCTTGACGACCCTTCCCCTGGCGTTTGGCCCGGTTGCGACCTTGCTATAGCCGGCTGGACGTCCTCTTCGGTAGCTGCCGCCGAAGCAGCCTCGCCCATCATTCTCCTCTCGGCCTTAAACCGTGACACGCGCGGGGCTGGCGTTTCGGACGGCACACTGACCGTGTCCCGCTTGGCCGGCGCCACCTCACTCGCAGGCGGAGGTACTGGTGCAGCATCGACGGTGGAGGCAGAGACAGGGCTAAGTCCGGCCACCGGATGTGTCCCACTCCCGCCTACAATGGGAAATTCCACTGCGTCTTGAATGGCCGACCTGACCGCCAACCTCGCGGCCTTGAACCTCGACACGTTGCTCGCCCTCGCTTCCTCCATCTCTTCCTCTGCCTCGTGCTCCTCTTCGAGCGAAAGTGGGTGATCAACCGCCTGCGCTTGAATCATGTGCATCCGTTTCCTGTGGTACGCATCCTGTAGCTCCCTGCCAAACAGAAAGTCATCCGTCTCGCTGTCGGAGGCAAGCTCCAGATCAGAGTGCTCGATGACCAGGTCTCCCAAGGAACTGCTGTGGGGCGGTCGGTGTGGATCCGCGATGGCGGGGGCCGGGTTCGTCGTTGCGGAGGTGGTGGATCGGACAGCCATCTGTTTGTAGATATCGGCCGGACTGTGAATTGTCGGTGGCGGTGGAGAGGAGGCAGTTGAGCCTGTCGGTCCCTGCTCAAGCTCGGCAAAGCTAACTCGTTTGACTGGATCCTTTCTCGGAGGGGGCAGTCCTGGCCCTGAACGAGATGAAGATGGCTTCACAAAGTCGTTGTAGTCGTCGTCATCGTCGTCCATGATCTCGTACCGTGCCTCGCCCTCAGAATCCTCCTCGACGTCCTCGTCATCATCCTCTTCATCCTCATCGTCACCGTCGCTGTCACCATATCCCGCAGCCTCCTTTTGTTCCATCGCGGCAATCTTTGCGAATAAACGTTGCTCGAACTTGCCCATCTTCGGCACGGTCTCGGCCACGGGCACTTCGTCTTCAGCCATGGCTTCAACCCTCGGGTTTGATGCAGATTGTGGTGGCGCTGATATCAAGGAGCCATCTTCGGCGTATTCTTCGCGGATGTCCACGTACTTCAGTCCCTCCTCATTGATCTCGTCGCCCTCATCGTCGACGGTGGAAGTTTCCAGTTGATGGTCGCTCAGCTTTCCCCCGGCAGCCCCCGCAACCTTCGCCCGGGTCCTGAGATCAGTGAGCGTCCGCTCCAGCGACTCGGTCTGTTGCGTTGTGTCTGGAGGAGTTGACCAGAAGGATGAGCTTTAGGGGCCGGAAAGCTGAGCGCCCCATGGGCTGAGATGGCTCACATTCCCGTCTCCGCCCAACAATTTCCACGGCATCGGCAACGGAGCGCTCGACAAACCAGTTGTCTCCCAACAGAACGGTGACTTCATTGGTGTGAACCAGATGACCCGGGACGAAGGCGAACGGACCGAGCGGGACCTAGATGTTGCAGATGAGAAATTGTCTGAAAAGCGCATCCCGGCTAGTATATCGATCTTACATGAATGTCCTTCCTCGTTGTTGTGACGGCATCCTGCATGAACAATGCGAGAGATGCGTAGTCGGCATCGTACTTTTGCCAATGCTTCAGATTTGCTTCCGTGATCGATATCATCTGCAAGAAGTGAACTGTAAGCACATCGGCTGACTTCGCCTTGAAATGAAACGAGAAACACGTACATCGTTCAACTTCTGCCTGTACCTTTGCAGCATGGCTTCGGAGGCCTCGTGGGATTCATGTTGAGCCGACATATTCTGGCCCGAAGTTTCCAAGCAAGTTGGGTCTAACATGCTGCGAACGTCTGACAGAGCGATTGAGGAAGGGGGGAGAGCTTTTCTCGAAATGGACCGACTCGCCACTCGAACAGGTCCAGTCGCCTCGGACACAGCGCACCTCATCCATCACCATCATGGGTCATGTCACGTCTCGCTGCTCTCCCTCCGCTCGCTTTGTCGTCGCCAACAGGCCGTGGCTCGGACATCCCACAAACATACGCGAGAGGGTCGAAGGTCAGTTGCATGTCCCCATGCTCTGTCGAGCCCAGCCTTCTCACCTTCATAGTCAGACAATGAAAGCAGAAACCTTCAACACGTACTTTCCGGTGGTGCTCCTCGGAGGCCTGTTCGTCATGGTGGTCGTGGCTCGGATCGGAAAGGCCATCGGCTGGTTCAAGGGTTTCCAGGGTGGGAACGAGATACCTCCACCCGTCGGCATAACCTTCAACGACACACTCCGTCCAATAGCCAAAAAATCAGATTGATGGAAACATACAGACCTGTTCGCTTGCCTGTTCTCGGGACTCTGTCACCGCCTCCTGGAACATTCCGAGCCTTCGCCGTCATTGTTACGACCATATCTACTTGTGCAGGTGCTAAGGGGTCTGACTCTGACGGGTAGGGCTGCAGAAACAAACACCGGCGGTTCACCCAAACTCCCACACATACACACACACACATTACGCCACCTTCCCTTCTCTACGCCTTCAACCACCCCCTCAACGCCTCAACCTGTTCCAACACGGTCTCCTTCGCCGTCCCACCGACAGCACACCTCCTATCGATGCTCGCCCTGTAATCCCATATCTGGACGGCATCCTCGTCGAAGAGCGGGTGGAGGGTCTTGAGATCCGCGACGCTCAAGGCGCTCATCTCGACGGTGCGGGATTCGGCGAGTCGGACGGCTCGACCGGCGATGTGGTGCGTTTCTCGGAACGGGACCTGCCGGAATTCGGGAGTTGGTGAGTGGCGCTGGAGAAGGGAAATGATGGCTGTTCGGGAAGCATGACAGGCTCTTACTCCTTTGCGGACGAGATACTCGGCGACGTCGGTGGCGAGCATGTCGTTGCTGAGACTGGCCTCCATGCGTTCCGGATGAATCTATTATGAAGCGGGAAAGAAGCTTGTCAAGTTTCGACACGCCTTGTGAAGCAACCTCGCCAACCGGCTCCAGGGTCGATAACACTCACGGTCAGGGTGCTCAACGTCCCTGTAGCGATCTGCAGACAGGCGGCGACGGTATCCACCGCATCGAACATGGGCTCCTTGTCCTCCTGAAGGTCCTTGTTGTAGGTACTGGGCAAACCCTTGAGCGTCATCATGAACCCCGCCAGATCACCGAACGTCCGGCCTGTCTTTCCCCTGATGAGCTCCAACGAGTCCGGGTTCTTCTTCTGAGGCATCAGACTGCTTCCAGTACTGTAGGCATCTGCGAGAGTCACGAACCCGAACTCGCTGGTGCCGTAGACGATGAGATCCTCCGAGAACTTGCTGAGATGGACCATGGTGAGGCTCGTCCAGAACAGGATCTCGGCGACAAAATCCCGATCGCTGACGCCCAGGAGACTGTTGGGGACGGGCGAGTCGAAGCCGAGTTCGGTCGACAGGAAGTGTCGGTCCACGTTGAAGGGGTTGCCGGCCAGGGCTCCGCTCCCGAGGGGAAGTTGGTTCATGCGTTTGAGAAGTTGTTCGAGTCGTTCGGCGTCGGCACGCCAACTCCAGGCGTAGGAGAGGAGGAGGTGACTCCATCGGATGGGCTGTGCGCGCTGAGGAGGATGGAAGCGATGAGCATGGCGAAGAAACACAAAATCGAAAAGACATTGGAAAGCCATGGAGATGCTTCGCAGCAGAGCAAAGCCAAGGACGCTCGCTGTCGCTCGCTTTGCGGTGTGCGCTTCGCGCGCAAGAAGGCAATGCCTCGCTTCGCTCGGGAGGATTTGGGAAGGCTCGCTAGCGCTCGCTTTTGGAAGCGCGCTTCGCGCGCAGAAGAACGTGATTCGCTTCGCTCGGGAAAATCTAGGGCCCCGCTTCGCGGGGCACTGGGGACGCTCGCTTGCGCACGCTTCGGAGGTGCGCGCTTCGAAGAACAGACCGACCTCGTTCTCGGACATACCTGAAGATGCGTATACCCTGGCATGATGACATCGACCTCCCTCTCGGCCCTCTCCACGGCGGCACCCACCAACTCCCTGACATACCCGACCAGCCTCTTCCCTTCCTCCCTCAGCCACAGCCTCATGTCCGTGGCGACCTGATCGTTCCTGCTCCTTCCCGTGTGCAGCTTCCCGGCCACGGGTCCGACTAACTCGCCCAACCTCCTCTCATTGGCGGTGTGGATGTCCTCGTCGGAGGGGAGGGACACAAAGACGTCGGTCTCCCATTCCTTGGCGACGAGGTCGAGTCCGTCGACAAGCGTGGTGCGTTCCGATGAGGTGAGGATGTGAGCGCGTTCGAGGGCCTTGACGTAGGCTTGGGAACCATGGATGTCGGCCTTCCACATCCGACGGTCGAAGCGGAGGGAGGAGTTGAAGGATTCCATCAAGGGATCGTTCTTACCGGTGAAGCGGCCTGTGGGTTGAGAGAATAGAAGACGGGGTCAGGTGTCAACGTTCTCTCTTTCAGGTATGGGTTTTGACGTGTGTGTTGGCAGGCGGAGGGGAGGGTGAGAAGGAGCACTTTACCGCCCCACAGTTGTGCCATGATGTGAGGTTGTTGCTTGCTTGCTTTTGCCCGAAGGTACAGGGGGGAGGGAAGGAGGTATGAAGAGTTGCAGAGCAGCTTCCGAGTCCATGTGCCGTAGGATAAGGCAAATGTCGCCGCGCGTGCCACGACGACGACCGCCGACGACGAAGTGGAGATGGATGAGTCACAGTCAGCAAGACGGGGTGACGGCCTTGGCGTCTCGTCTCGTCACCATACTTAATACTGTACACATCTGCGTCCTCATCACTGACCGGCAGCCCCAGTCAGCGCCTCACCGCAACCTCCCCCGCAGCAACAGTAGACTGATCAGAGTCCTGCCTTCCTTTTCCTCTTCTCGCTTCTGCTCTCCATCCGCTCCAGCTTTGCCAACATGTCTGCCTCCCCAGAAGTCTACCAGCTTGCCGTCGGCATCCCAATCACTTGCCACGCTTTCAACAAGGATCGCTCGCGTACGATCAGCTACTCTCGAAGAACCTTTCATGATCCTTGATCCTGGCAAGCTAACTCTTGGTTCTTCTCGTGGTCCGCAGAGGTCGCGGTCAGCCCAAACAACAATGACGTTGAGATTTACCAGAAGGGCAGAACAGGAACATGGGAGCTGCTACACACCCTGGCGAAGGTGGATCAAAGAAGGCCAATACAGGCAACTCTTTGGCGAAATCCCCCCGCTAACGTTCTCTTTGGGTAGCACGACAAACTTGTGACGTCGATCGACTGGGCTCCCGACACAAATCGCCTAGTCACTTGCTCCCAGGATCGCAATGCTTACGTGTGGGATTGGGACGCCTCGCAGAACCGCTGGGATGCGAACCTGTGCCTCCTTCGCATCAACCGTGCGGCCACGCATGTCGCCTGGTCTCCGCGCCAGGACAAGTTTGCTGTCGCCAGCGGAGCCCGTCTGATATCTGTATGTTCGTTCGAGGAGGAGAACAACTGGTGGGTCAGCAAGCACATCAAGAAACCGATTCGCTCTACGATCACCAGTGTCGCTTGGCATCCGGACAACGTCCTTTTGGCGGCGGGATCCACCGATATGAAGGTATATCAGCGTTCAATCCGGACTCCTTGATATGAGTTGTTTGTTCTAAAGATCTTGCGACTAGGCCCGCGTCTTCTCGGCGTACATCAAGGGCGTTGACCAGCCCAAGGCCATTCCTCTGTGGGGTGAGAAGTTCCCCTTCAACACGCTCTGCGGCGAGTTTGGCAGCGAGAATGGCGGCTGGATCCACTCGGTTGCCTTTTCCCCCAGCGGTGACCAGGTTGCGTGGGCATGTAAGGCTTTCCGCTTGCTTTTCAAAGTTTCTGCTTTCGTTCTGACTGATCGCTCAATCCATTAGCGCATGACTCCACCGTCACCGTTGCTCACGGCCCTTCGGAAACCCCGATTGCCATCCCGACCGGAGGGCTCCCCATCGTATCTTTGATCTTTGCTTCCGAGACTACCATCGTGGGCGTTGGCCACGATTGCACTCCTATTCTCTTCGTCAACCGCGGGAACAAGTGGTGCGTATACTTGTTCAGTTACCTGAGTGCACCTTGAAACTTATACACGTCATTATATCTTTACCAGGGAGGCTGCTGGAAAGCTCGACGCCGGTCAGAAGAAGGCTGCAGCCTCAAGCTCCGCCTTCAAGATGTTCCAACAAATGGATAGCCGAGCTCAGCAAACAAACGCGAGCCCGCAGGTCGAGCTCAACACTACCCACCAGAACACTATTACATCAGTCCGTCCCTACGAAGGCACTCCCGACAATGTTACAAAGTTTTCGACCACTGGTGTCGACGGCAAGCTCGTTATCTGGGACCTTCTTGCGTCCGGCATGGCCGGCCTGAAAATTTAACTCCGCGGTCGGTTCGAACCCTGTTTTTGTAAGCTTCATGCTATTCTCTGCACGCTTCTTCACTATTGCAGCGCACAATCTGTTGCAGAATTTCAAAAAACAAACAAATAACATAAATAAAAATAAAAGCTGGTGCCTCAACCCTTTCCGATCTTCTGCCCGTCGCGCGTATAGGCCACTTCGCGACGCGGGCACACGATCCCGCAGGGTCGGTACATCTTGAGGATGAAATGCGACGTCCGGAGCGACTTGCATACGGCTGTAAGGAAAATGGCTTCCCCGTAAGAAAACCGAAGATGGATATCTGGGAAAGAGAGAAACCATCGTAAGCCATAGGGCCCAAACACCCATCAAGGGCGGACTGGGAGACGAGAACGGGACGAGGAACTCACGGGAACGAACCCAATAACCCTTCCAAAGCGCCTGTATCCTCGCTGCTGCACGATGTCGGGTCCTGACCTTCTCAGCTCGGACCCGCTTGTGGAGGTAGCTCCTCCAGCCGCTTTGAATGATGTAGGCGCCGTGGATCCGTAAGAGGTCTTCTCTGTGACGAGCGACGGATTCTCCGAGGTCGCGGAGTCGGCGGCGGAGGTCGGGACGAAGAAGTTGACGCAGGGAGTAGCCTAATAAAACCAGGATGATGTTTGGCGTTAAGCGATGAAAAACGTAAATGGAACAGTGAAGCAAACTTACCCCGCCAGACTCGCTGAATGTTTCGGGCAGCTTGGTATTTCTGTCGAAGGAAACAGTGGGTCAGGGATGCAGAAGGAAGCCTGAAGAGTTTTGAGTAGTTCTCACCTCTCGCAATCGCTTGACCTCGGAAAGCTTTTGATGTAGCGGACGCCACCACGAAATGATGGTGTTGACTGCTTTGGCGAGATCTGAACACAAGACGAGACATAACAGGGTCAGTGACGGACTTGCCTTTAAGCACATGTTGCACGCAGCTTTTACCCTCGATCTTTGCGTTGTAGCGAGCAGCGATGGGTGAGTTCTTGAACATGTGCCAATTTCGCCACTTCTGCTGAATGACGGTCGCGGCGCGATGGAGCTCGGGGATGGGTTGCTGATAGATGCATCCTGTCAACACCCCGAAAATGTCAAACGACGATCAATTGCCGGCACAGAACGATAATTGCAGATCGGACAGGTTCTTACGCATCAAAGCCAACCAGATAAACTTCTTTCGCCGCCAGTTACGCTGGATGATTGCTGCCGCTTCATTCTTAAGAGCACGGAGTCGTTTCAGCTTTTTCCGCGCCACGAGTTGAATGAGCGTGGCGGCCAAGTACTGCTCCTCTCGAATCTTTTGACGCATTTTCCGACCCCGCATGCGTCGCCAAGCTGTCAGATTCAGAGATCATCAGCAATGTGCTCCGGAAACCCCAAGGGCTTTGTGCTCGTGAATCTTCCTCACCTCTTTGGATTCGAGTACATGCAAGGGACCGGCGGTAGATGGAGGGAGGGAACTGTGAAAAGCTTCGTTGCCCTTCCACCGCAAGATTGACTCGGAAAGAAGCTTTGTCGAGTGACTTTTCGCCGCGAGATCGTCAGATAGGAAATCAAAATAATGCGACAACCCAGGAAACTCACGGTTCGTAAACGATCTTCATCTTCCTGATCAGTTCCATCGGTTCCCTCGCCCGCCCGGTCGATGATGCTGGTGTTGTCAACGGCTAAAGGAATCCCACAAAGAATAAGGTTTGGGAAGTACAGATAACTTGCTTATGACATTGTTACCTTGATCGGACCGACCAGCCTTCAAAATATCTCCACAAGCCGTGGCATCAATCTCGCGTAGGAAAGGATTGTTTCCAAAGTTGACACGGATTTGTGGACTCTCAGCGTAAGCCGCTCCAGGCTCGGTCACTGCGTGACAAGGATCGAATTAATGGAGCTGGCGGTTGAGGGCTCACACGACACAATCACAAACCTTGAAGTGCAAACGTTGGTATCAATTCCGACGATAAAATGACATTCCTGAAAAGATAGTCGTTGTAATCAGATTCAGATTGACGGTGAATGCATAGTCTGCAGCATCACTCTTACCTTTGCCTCTTCTGCGTGGCCTTGTCGAACGCAGCAGCACCAGCTCCAAATCCGGGAGCCTGCTGAACGCCATCTACCACCAGGCTGATTCTGCCTTCATAAACATCCACCACGATTCCCCAGGTCCGGAAGCCCATAAAGTACATGGAGTCCTCCTCGATCGTCACATGGCTGCCAAGTGAAAGGGACAGACAGAGAGAGTGAGCCGATGCTCTAGAACATCCCGCAAGGACCAAGCTCCCAAAAACCAGAATTTGCGTACGGGTGTGCTACGCCCTTGTAGTAGATCTGACCAGATGAAGTAAATCCAAAGCTCTCCGCATCGTCTCCGGGGTAGCGTGCGTGAGCACTGGCATTGATGAGTTTCGCGGCCGACAGTCCTTCGAAACGCACAGCGGATAAGTCCTCTTTTCAAATAGGTCATCCGTCTCCTTCCTTTGATAGTTACCGACTCTCCATGAGGTTCGATCAGGTGCCGAGAACTCAAAGTAGAACCTATGCTCCCTCTGCAATCTGTTCGATATTTGCGTTATGGCGGCCAGCACGTGATCGGCCTCCAACGGTGTCGTCTCATCCGGTCCGCCTCCCACACTCTTGTACCCCAACGCCACCATTCGTCTCCTAATGATTGAGGATGCAGTTCCGGGGTTGGCCAGCACAGCGGCCGGAAGCTGATGCGAGGGATGAACCGCATCCACGAGTCTCGACAGCAGATGGACGAAAGAGTAAGTGTCAGATTGCGACCGAAGCCCCGCCACCTGGTCATGTGTCTGTTTAACCAGCTCTCGGATCGTGGGACGAGACATGAGACGCGCCCGCCATGGTCCTGCCGTGGCGTAGATGCAGCCCCATTCGGATTGCGGAGATGACGGGGTAGCGGTGGTGGAGGCTGGAGTTGGTGTTGGAGCGGAACCATCGTCCGGGAGCACCGTGAGATGAACTTCTAGACGATTTGGGTGGACTGCCACGTCTGCATGGACGATTGGTGCGACGAGGAAAAGCTTTGCTTCAAAGGTTTGTGAATGCTTGCGTCAGTTTTTCTGGTGGATAGAAGGTCGTATGACCAAGCAAAATGTACCTTTCGCAGAAAATATCCGGGAACATCCTCTTCGATGCAGACACCCGCTGCAATCTTGTCCTTGCAAAGTCGAGCCCAGTTCACCCTTTCAAATGATTGCAACGACTCGAGGGTTGAGTCGGCGATGAGGTCTCCAAAACGGGCGATCATTCCTGGTCTGAGCAATATATACCACCGGTAAGCAGGCACAACAACGTGTAGTTGATATGCTTGCAGACCCGTACCCTGTTTGGAAGAGTGACTTCATTTCCTTTCGAGCCGCCACTCTTCGCTTCCAGATGAACTGGGCGAATTGGTCGCGATGAGCCTGGAGGGCGGAGGCCAGCTCTGTCCACGAAAAGCTCGGTCGTGAGCGGCGGATTCGCTCCTGCTTCCCTCGCCACCCTCATGCGTCGTTTCAACGATACCCTTTTCATCCGTCATTCGCTTCATCAGGCGCTCTCGAAGAATCTGCTTCCTGGCGCTAAAGTTGACGATGGAAACGATG
The DNA here is from genome assembly GCA_027596035.1 of Thoreauomyces humboldtii. Classification (NCBI taxonomy): domain Eukaryota; kingdom Fungi; phylum Chytridiomycota; class Chytridiomycetes; order Spizellomycetales; family Powellomycetaceae; genus Thoreauomyces; species Thoreauomyces humboldtii. The sequence continues at coordinate 25,749 of JADGJA010000280.1, forward strand.
GCTTCCATGCTGATGAGAGCCATCTCGTCCTCTTGCTTCGAATTCTCGGTCAGCCTCTGAAAGCAGCACGAAAGGTTTCAGACCTCGCTGCATGCATGTCTGAACCCATGTCCATCGTCCTACGCGAAGATCCTCGAGGTCCAAGGAGCCTCTCAATCGGGCTTCCCTCTGGAATTGCGTTGCAAGGTTTTGCAAATGAGTGCAAATCTGAAAGCGAATGCGTAAGAGCCATGGTCCTATCGCTGTAGAAAAATGATGACCATGAGGGACTTACCTCTTTGATGTTCGCATACTCTCGAGTAGTGGCAAGGGCATGTCCGCCAACTTTGCGCGGAGTGCCGCCAGCACCGGGTGGTGGCCTGTGCGGCAAGTGATTTCGAGTTAGCAAGAGAATACGGAGAACAAACAGACCCTGAGGGAGAAGCAGGTCAAAGAAGGGCCTACTTTGGTATTCGCTTCCCATCCGCCAGTTCCATGCTGTTTCAATGTGCGCGCCGGTCCCCAGCGGCATGCGCTCCAGTCCTGTCGACAGAGAAAGGGGACAGCAGAGGAGCGCTCGGCGGAGAAGGACGAAGAACGCTCGCGTGGCTTTTTCGACTGCCCAGCGACTTTTTTACCCCACACCGTGGTGCCGTGGTGTGTGTGGTTC
>JADGJA010000281.1:0-26373 GCA_027596035.1 Thoreauomyces humboldtii
CCCCTGTCTAAACCTCCCCCGGAGCTCCCTGTAAGTAATGTTAGCACCCGACGAGAACAACTTGGAAAGAACAGTGATGGTACCGGTACCGTACCGACGAGTGGGTTTATGATATTTTTATTTAATTCTGCTATTTAGGGTATTATTTATAGTAGTGTTGCTTGTCTTGCGAGAGGTGCCAACCAGAAATATCAAATAAATAAGTGGTAGCAGAGGCGAGCTGTCGTAGACACCGCAAGCGGGTAGATTTCTACTACAATATGTCATCCCAGTTTTGTTGACCCAGCGTTCGATCACTCGAATGGCGAATACACTTGGAAGTTTTCCCAAGGTGGCCTCCAGTCAGCGTGTGCCTTCTCATTCACCCGCTCACTGGAAGCACCGTACTGTAGAGGAAGCCTACGGGGCTCGGCTATGATGACGAAATCACTCGCCGTGCGAGTGTCCCAGGACCCACGAAAGTGGAGAACCCACCTGGGCCTCGCATACAGTGACGAAAAACTTGTCCCTGAACGGGCTTGTCTGAGCTCTCGCCCCGGACGTCTTCCTTTGAACTCGCTGGACTGCGACAGGATCCGACTTCGTGTCGCCAGAGTTAACCATACTCTCCCAAGGAAGTTGCTTACCCTGCTCGGCTCTGGAGGAGCAGACGTTGCTTTAATCAAAGATTCGTAAGGAGATTACATGTCGCAACGAAGGAACGGCGGGGGCTCCATCGGATGCAAACTACAAATTCCGCTGTGCTTGACTGGAAATTCTGCACTTGGCAACAGTACCGGTACCTGATGTGAGTGTTGACTGTATGGGTCAACACAGAGGATGTAAGCAATACGTTGTTTTCGGAATGCGCATTGGTTGTTTTTCAAGTTTGGTGTGAAGTCGATCGGCCAAGCTGGGAGCTCGATCAGAAAGCACAGCCACTGTTGTTCCCGGTGACGCGCACACCGGCGGACCGTTTCCATAGTTTTACATCACTATTAAAGTACAGTATACGTTTAAACATGCATGTGGTGGTAATCGGCGCAGGTATGACCGGCTGCCGTTCTTGGACGTGTCGTGCTTTGTTCTTACATTCTCCCGCTCTTAGGCCCGAGCGGGCTTGTCACTGCGAAAACGCTTCTCGAAAGCAACATCAACCGGAGCTTCCTTCGAAGCGAGAGCGACGCTTTCACCGTCACTGTCCTCGAGCAGGAACGTACGCTCGGGGGCACGTTCAAGTTCCGAGCATACGAGAACGCCGAGCTTGTCTCTTCCAAGCAGCTGACAGCATTCTCCGATTTCCGCTTCGAACAAACGTCCGACCACGTATCGGCACCCGACTATGTGGCGTATCTTGATGCCTATGCGGAACGGAACAGTCTGGGAAAGCATATCCAGTTTGGAGCTACGGTGACCGCCATCGATCGAAAAGGTGACGGACGGCCACGGCATGTGATCGAGTACACGACGCAAGACGGACAGAAGCACGTGTTGGAGTGCGATGCCCTCGCAATGTGCAGCGGACTCCACGTCACTCCCAACATCATCGAGGTGCCAGGTCTGACCGACGTTCGCAAGCCGATCGAAGTCATCCATAGCTCGCAGTACCATTCTCGGGAGCAGCTGAAGGGACGCGATGTGCTCATCTTGGGATGCGGTGAAACGGCAATGGACATCGCTTACGAAGCGCGTCAGGAGAACGCAGGGAAGCGCGTGGTCCTGTCACATCGTAACGGGTTTCTGAGTTTTCCGAAAGTCCTCGGCGGAGGTCGTGACAACGGGATTCCCCTTGACACCCTTATCAGCAACTGCTTCGAAAACGCGTATGTACATCCGCTCGTCCGCTGGAGTCGATTCCGTTGGCACTTCTCGGACCAGTTCGTGAGACTGGCGTTGGTTGCGCTCACCGGCACGAGCATAGGTTTCTCACAATGGGTGGCTCCTCCGAAGCATGTGGGAAGGGCCTGGAACTTTTTGAACAAGTCGACCCGAGCCATGCCTTACATAAATCGACCTTACAAACGGTCACATCACTGGAAGGGCATTGCCGACTTTCTCGAAGATGGCGAACATGTTGAAGGGGAAGTGATCGAATGTTACCCATGGATCGATCACCTGGACGCGTCCGGCCAGGTTCACTTCAAGCGCAATGAAACGGAATCGAGCCGCATGGAACAAAAATCCGCCCCGTTTCGACCGGACCTCATCGTTTGCGCCACGGGATACACTCAACCGCCCCTTTTCCGAACCGATCCCTCCACCATCCACTCCGACTCACCTGCCCCATCACGCGTTCGGGAGATCCTGACATCCTCCAGCGATCCGACCGTAGCCCACATCGGACTCGTCCGACCCAACGTGGGAGCCATCCCTCCCATCTCCGAGATGCAAGCCATGTGGTGGACGTGCGTACTCCGAGGAACCCTGGATCCCAAACGTCTCCAATCGAGCGACGGTCACTACCGACTGCTACCCACCACGTCCCGTCGCATCGACTACGGGGTCGACCACAGCGCCTACGTCTACCAGCTGGCGACCGACATGCATGCTGCCCCGTCCGTCCTCCAGGGCGACCTGCTGCGTTCTCCGAGACTCCTCGTCGCCTACTGTCTGTGCGCGGCTTTCAACCCTCTGTTCCGGCTCGTGGGACCGTTCAGGTGGAAGGGCGCCGAGGAGGTGGTGTTGGGGGAGCTGTGGGAGACGGTGGCGAGGAGGGGCGTATTGGGGAACGCGTTCATGACCGTGCTGCCGATGGTGACATATGGTGTCATCAACGGAGGATTGTGCGTAGCGGAGCTGCTGGTTTGGTTTGCTGTCATGGTGCTGGACCTGTTCGTGTTTGCAGGCTATAGGGTCGGATGCGGATGGGACGGCATGGCTAATGTGTTTTCGCGGGGAGTTTATGGGCAATAGAATGAAACATATCCGCCGGTCGTATCCTCTGATCTCGATACCACTGACTGACTGGTGTGTCATCGACCTTTCTGACGTCGGGTGGCAGTAGATGTTTTGTACACTGCATATCATTGCGACACATCGCGGGCGACCTCTACGGTCCTACGCGCTCCGACAGGTGCGCCGCCTCGGCCCCCCATCGCAGTGATCACACAATCGAAGGAAGCACCAGCGGCGGGTACGGGCACAGGCCGAAGAAGAGTCTATAGTTTTCTGATTAGGGGAAGTTCTAAGTTACGAGATATAAGATAAGTTAGGGGTAAGCTTTTACGCTACGCAGGTATTTGTGAATCGTCGTCTTTACGAGTGGAGCGTAGCGAGGCCCTCGCTTCGTTGGCTCGATCCGCGCAGATCTTGGGATAGTTGGCTTGAAACGAGAGGAGAATTGGAAGCATATTCCAAAACGTAAAGTCAGGCCAGAGGACGTCCAGGAAATGGGTTTGACAAGGTTTGGAGACCTGTATGGGAGTATCTCAGTGAGTGGGAGCCCACGGCGCATGTTTCGCTTGAACCGCCTCACCTGCCAGAGCAGAAAGTCGCTCAGCCTTTTCTCTCCACTGGTCCTGACCAGCAGATCCAGATCTGGGTCCCCTCCTGTTCCCATGTACGCATCGATCATCCGCTCATCGATGTCCTCCACTGCGCAACGCCCTTCCCGCACTTCTCGCACAGCGGAAGCAACGGCAGTGGCCATCTCATGCCGCGACGTGTACGGACAGCAGATGTTGAGAACGGCGCGGGTGTGATGTTTGGTGGACGCCTCGGCCTGCCGAGCTGCGTTCTGAACATGAGGGGGGAGTAGTGACCGGTCGCCAAGAACTTTGACTCGGATGGAGTATTTCTCGACCAGACGGCTAATAGTTAGAGATGGATGTCAGCTACAATTGAAATGGAGTACCATCTTCTCTACGACGGAGCTTGCCTGTTATCTGCAAAGTCTTGCAGTTTCCGACAAGCCAAGTCCATCAGAACGTCGACCTCTTCCTTTGGTCGCTTGAAGTTTTCGATGCTGAAGGCGTACACTGTCACAACCTGAATGCCGAGGTTCATGCACCACTCTAGCGTCTACGCTGAAGGACATCAGATGGTCAGGCGACTGGCTGACAGGATGCGTCCATTGGGGTGTTCACCTCCTCCAGCTTCTTGCTGCCAGCCGCATGTCCGACCCCTGGCTTCACGCCTACTTTCTGAGCGTATCGCCGGTTCCCGTCCATGATAAAGGCCACGTGTTTCGGTATCGGTCCAGTGCGAAGGAGGCGGATGGCGGCGTTCTGGAAGGAGGTCCTCGCGCGCTGGAAAACTGACTCTGGCGCTGACGGTGGTGGGGAGGGAAGCAAAGATATGTCGGACATCGGTGGGAGATCCATGACGGACTGAGGGGCGAGGGGCGGTGGTGAGGAGGGAAGCGAAGACATGCGGGACATCGGTGGGAGGTCCATGACGGACTGAGGGGCGACGGGCGACATGAACCTCCAAATGTATCGTAGTATTTGTATCCTGTCTCCTGGCGAATTGTTCCGATCGTTGACTTTGGTTGAATAGCTGAATGCCAGGTAGAAGTCGGTTCCAAATTCAGCGAAAAAAAACGTTCGTCGGGAAAACAGGAAGAAAGTTGCCGACTTCGTGGCCTGGCGTTCAAGCGGCCATTCCTCTGGCGTCTGGCGTCTGGCAACTCCTCAAGTGCAACGATCTCTCAAGGCAGCATCTGCTGGCTCCCCCTCTGAGAACAAGTCCTTCAGACTGGCCTCTCTCTCTCTCAACAGAAGGCTACTTGGACACCATGACACAAGATGCGTAAGTCAGAATCCGATTCTTTCATGGAAGAGCTAGAGTTGCCCGTGCAGCACTTGACGATGCTAATCATGACGCCCCGCTTTACAGGCAACAAATATTTTTGGACCCAGCGATTCGAGACTGGGTCCTCATTCCAATCATGCTGGTCATGGTCCTGGTCGGTGTCTTGAGGCATTATGCTACGCAACTGCTCAACTCGGTACCGAAGGGGCACTTCAAGGGCGTCCGAGAAAGGTTCCCAATCTCCCGTTTCTCTCGTCCACCGTAGCCCTCCGGCTAACGTTGAGCTCATTCCCAGCGCCGCCCTGATGCGCTCACGAACGCTCCGCTCGCCTGCCGGCGGTATCCTTCCTCAATCAGCATTCCAAGCCCGCGTGCGATATCTGGCTGCCGCTTTCGAAAAGGGAGCGTACCTCAAGAACCCAAACGCGGGTACTGGAGCAGCTCCCAACCCGATGTCGGACCCGGCGGCGATGGAGGGAATGATGGATATGATGAAGAAGAACATGGCCATGATCGTGCCCCAGACTCTCATCATGAGTTGGATCACCTTTTTCTTCTCGGGATTCGTCATCAGTACGTTTCGCTCCAGGCACCTATAACGACAGGATATGTGCTGATCAGGTCTCTGCAGTCAAACTCCCGTTCCCATTGACCGTCCGATTCAAGGCCATGCTTCAGCGCGGCATCGAGACGGCCGACATGGATGTCACGTGGGTCTCGTCCCTATCCTGGTACTTCCTCAACCTGTTCGGTTTGCGAAGTATCTTCACGCTCATCCTCGGCGAGGACAATGGTATGACCGAGAGATCCCATGCGTATCTTAATTCCCGGAAATTCTCCTGCACACCCGATCTAACGGCAGTGCTGCTTTCCGGGATACGTAGCTGCAGGAACCGACATGAACTCGATGAGCGCCATGGGCGGCATGATGCCCGGCATGGGAGCTGCTCAGCCCATGCAGCAGCCTTCCGAGGTCATCAACATGTTCAAGAACGAGAAGGAGCTGCTCGAGCTGGCGCAATGGGAGTACGGTCTCAAGGGCGTCGAACTGCGGGTGCTGCAGATGTACGGCGCGGACGTGCCGGGCGGCGACGCTGGGGTGCCTGGTAGCGTCACGCTGAACAGGAAGAAGAGGGTGTAAGGGGTTCGCTTTTCATTTAGGGAGACATTTCTCTGGAAATTATATGCGGTCGTCACATTCAGATCGGGTCGGACGAGATGTGTGTCGTTGATGGCGATACGTAGCCTCAACGAGCTGCTTCGTCCTGGGCGGAGTCGCCTTGACCTTCACGAATGCCCGCAGGATCCGGACGGACGCGCTTCGTGGCTGTGGCCAAATCAATGCGACGCCGGGTCGGCGTGGTTTGCGAGGGCGGTGGAGAAGAACACGGTCCCGTCCTTCATGGAAGGTCGCTGCACGAAAAATCGCTCTGCGAGTAGGGATACGGATGCAGCCACTCTCAGAATGAAGATTGTTTCTGGTCGGCACAAAGACGGGCGCGGGGGGGTGTCGACCGTTGCAAGTTTGAAGTATTTGGGAATTCGGAGATGACTTCAGCTTCTTTGGATGTAACCGAACGATTTGATTATGTCTTGCCGCAAGAGACTGCAATGTCGATCACTTTTACTGACTCTATGAATCAAGTCCGCAGGGCGTCCTCGACGTCACTCTCGACGTGGGGTTTGCTCCCTTCGACAACATCTGGAACCACATGTGTGCGGTGAGCCCGTTGACAAGACCGCGCGAACGGAAACGCGTCCTGGGACTTTCTGTGGCGGTGCTCTTGATGTAGTCCGCTTTGGGGAGGCGATCGACAACAGAGAGAGAGAGAGAGTCTCGGAGAGAGCAGAGAGACTCGAGAAGGAGCCAAAAAAAAAACACATGCGTCATCATCTGTCCACTTGCTTGCGCGTCATCATCACCCCCGTTCAGCACACTATTCCCAAAAGCACACCTCATCATCGTCCATCAAGATTCATCATCGCTCCGCCCCCTAGCGATATAAGGGTGAGTGAGCGTGGTGGGTTGCCGGAGCACACTCTCCCTCCATCTTCACATCTCACTCACCACACCCACTTACCACCCAAGCTTCCCACTTTCAAAACAAGAGCCCAAAGCAAACAGATCGAACCCTCTTTCTCCTTTCACAAACTTCTACTACTACTACACCACACCTCCACACACTCGCACTCGCAATGGTCAACTCAAAGATCGCCGTCGCCGTACTCCTCGCATCTGCCTCCGCAGCAAACGCGTTCTCTGTAGCGGACGCAAAGTGAGTTTCCTTTCCCATCTCCTCATCCGTCCAAGTCCACCGTCGTCGTGAGCAATAGTTCCTGACCCTTTGTCTGCTTCTTTTTCGCTCAGGAACGCCATCAAGAACTTCAACCCAACAGGAGGAGCCGTGGTGGATCCCGAGGTCAAGAGCGAATCGGGAGCTGCCTACGATTCAGCAGCCGATGCCGCTGCGCACGCCGCGAACGCAGCCGGCAGGGTCGCCCACAACGCTCGTGACGCCATCTACGATGGAAAGGACAGCGCCGTACATGCCGCCAAACAGACCACTCAGAACGCCAAGGCCGCCGCAGCTGCTGCGGCTGCATCGGCCGCCCAAGTCGCCAAGGACACCAAGGACACGACAGTGAACGCCGCCACCTCTGCAAAGGACACGACAGTGAACGCCGCCACCTCTGCAAAGGACACCGCTGTGAACGCTGCCGGTTCGGCAAAGGACACCACCGTCGATGCCGCCAGCTCGGCGAAGGGTCGCGCCGCTGCCGCTGCGTCCGCCGCAGATGCCGCTGTCAAGGACACTCTGGCGCAAGTCAAGGTCGTCGCAAAGGACACCGTCGAGGGCGTCGCCGACACGGGAGCGGCCGCCGCTGGCTACGTCGTCGGGACCGCCGAGTCCGTCAAGCACGCTGCCGGAGACGCATACGATGCCACGACCGAGAAGGTGGCCAACGTCGCTCACGCCGGGAAGCAGGCGGTCGTCGACACCGCCAACGCTGCGGCCGCAAAGGGCCACGCTGCCGTGAACTCGGGCAAGGCCGCCGCCAGCGATGCCTCCGACAAGGCCGTCAAGACAGCAAAGGTGGCAACCGCTGCCGCTGCTGCTGGAGCCGCGCATGCCAGGGACTCTGCGTCCGATGCGGTCGACGCCACGCACGAGAACGTCATCATCGCACGCGATGCCGCATCCCATGCCGCATCCGATGCGTCCGACACGGTCGCTGCCAACGTCCAGGCTGCCAAGAACACCGGCAAGTCCCAGGCCGCAAAGGTCGAGGACGCCACCAAGCACGCCTACGACGCTGCCGCCCGCGCTGCCGAGCGCAAGATCGCCGAAGCCGGCGACTACATCCAGGAGACCACCGACAACGCGAAGAACCGCGTCAAGCGGTCCGTCGAGAACGTCGAGGACACGGCCGCCGCCGCGGGATCCGCGGCCGGGAACGCCGCCGAATCCATCCGCAACCGCATCATGAACGGAGGTCGCAAGGGTCCCTACAAGCCCAAGGTGCAGAAGCGTTCGACCGAGGGAGGCGACAAGATCGCCGACCGCGTCCGCGCCGCCCAGGCCGCCGCGGCTGCCGGCAAGCCCGCCCTCGAGCAGAAGGTCGGAGAGTCCGTCGAGGCCTTCAAGGCGCGTCTCGCTGCTGCTCGTGCCGCTGCCACCGCAGCTGGAGCCAACACCGCCGCGGACATCAAGGCCCGTGCGGAAGCCGCGAAGACCAACGCCAAAGACACTGTAAGGGGAGCGAAGCACCGTGGCTCCCTCGCCGCTCAGGAGGTCAAGGAGGCTGGAACCCACGCCAAGCGCGCCGTCGATGCCGTCGTCGGCGATGAAGTCCCCCCACTTGCTGGCGGTCGTGGAGTGTCTCCCGGCACCATCGAGAAGATCAAGGCCTACGTCGCTGCCAAGGCCGACGGCGTCAAGGTGGCCGCTGGTTTCGGTGGAAACGACTTGTAGATTTGCTTGTCGTCCCGGCATCTCAACCATTTTCCATTTTGCTCACTTGGCTCCTCCCCAACATACCCGCCTTTCGCTGCCCTTTCTTGTACACTTCCCAATTTTTGCGCACTCTCTATGTAAACTGAGAATCTGATCGTCTTCATAATTCTTGTTGTCCTTGTCATGCATCGGAATGGCTGGTACTTTGTTCCGAGTGAGAGCGGACACCTGTCGGAGCGTGCGGCTCGGCCCCGGGCGGAGCTTGACATCGGGAAGAAACGGAGCGGAGCTTTCGTCGTCGTTCGACAGATCATTTTGTCTCCCTCGGCGGAGCCCGTCGAGACCACCACCACTTCCAAAAGCAGCTGGCGGCTGAAGGCTCTGATCGTCAGATACAGAATGGTTGTTGGTACAGTACAGACATGAAAAACGGCGGAAGTTTTCACGATTCTTTCCTGGAAACCCTCCGGGCCATGCTGTCTGGCTGATACGTCCTGCAGATCCCAACAACAACCAGATTAGTCATGCCTGGACGAAGCCAAGAGACGGACGGCGGAGACGGATGTCCTATCAGGGAACGTTGACCCCATGAGAAGTATAAAAGGACAGACGCCACGAAGCGTCCCTCCCATTTCCATAGCATAGCATCGGACATTCCTGCAAACTGAAATAGAAACGCACAGATAACCAACTTCCTTCGAAACTTTCCAGCATCGAATACGTTCGAAAAATGACCTGCTCCTTCTTCACCCCCTCGTCCGTCCGACCCACGCAACCGTCCACCGCCACCGTCGTCATCATCTCCCATCAACATAAGGAGAGCAAAAAGTTCCTTGCTCCATCACCGCCATCTTCCCCACGTCGTCTCACGACCCGCACCTCACGATGGAACGTCACCCGGTTCGGAAACCAGGACCTCGACGACCCCGAACACACGCCCAACCCCGTCGCGGGCGGTATGGTCCACATGCGAAGCTTCGACGACATGGACGAGGTCGTGGCCAGACGACCGAGAACGCCGGTTTCGCCTGTCGTCGGAGGAAGCGTTTGCTTTCGGTCGACGAGGGAGAGGAGCGGGGAGAGGAGACGGAGGGTTGAAGGTAGGGAGGAGGGTGTTGCAGGGGGTCTTTCCCACTTCTCGTCCGTGCGGGATTGATGGGTCCGAACTGTCCTGAGTGACCCATCGATCACCTTTCTCCTCTTTCTTTTTTTTGGATTCTACTTGGCATTGTAGTGTTTGATGAATAGCACATCTTGTTCTGTTCCTTTCCTAACGGACAGCTCAGGAATAGATATGCTGTCCAAAGGCATTCTCGAAAGCTTCGTTCAAAGTCGTGAAGCAGTCCCATTGGCTAAGGCGGAAGAAAAAGCACGGACGGAGACAGTCTTGAGCCATTGGTTACAGCAGAGATAAGTGCGCAGGGTTGACGCTGTATTGATGCCCGTTGGGCGTGTATGCATTCCAAAAAAAGAAGCCTCGAAAGCACCGGAAGGCCTCTACGCAGGAGACTACGCAGCCTTGTTCTGCTGAGCCATACTATTTTCCAAGTGCTGTCTGATGGTTTGCAGCGGGTTGCTCTTGAACGTCGGGTGCTGCAGCACCTTCTGCAGTCGAATGATCTCGGACACGCTGCGAATCACAGGAGTTAGCAGAAAAAGAAATATGGAAGGACACAGTCCACTGAGAAACCTACCCAGCTTTTCGTCGCGCCTTCTGGGAAACAGGAACCTGCGGGCCGAGACCTTTTCCCTTTTCCTTGCGCTTTCCCTTTCCGGCCTTGTCTCCTTTTCCCTTCGGCGCGGATGCACTAACTGGCAAGACATCGTGGGCCTTTTCAGGCTCTTCACCTGATACAGACGAAAGAATGTCTTTCAAGGCCTCTAGGTTGAGGCTTCCCTCGACCTTCTTGGGCTTTTTCGTCTTGGCAGTGTAAAGACCTCCCAGTTCTGCGAGAACCTTCAGTTAAACCGAGAGCATTTGTGGCTTAGAAGCGAAGCAAGACTCACTCTCCATCCATCGATCGTGTCGCTGTTGACGCTTGTCCTTCTTTCCCAGCCTCGTTGCCTTCTCCAACGGGTCCTCTTCCGGAATGCTTGCCGAACCTGCTGGCGGGACAACCAAGCTCTTGACGGGTACTGACGCTAATTTAGGTGACGGTGCTATTGGCTTTGCTACAGGAGGTGACGCAGCAGGGACAGTAGCGAGAGCAAGTGGCGTGGAGAAGGAAAAGTCCATGAGGCTCTCAGGTTTGGGAGGAGCGAGCAGAGCGGGGTCGATGGGCACTGCCGGACCCTTTCCCAGCCGGGGAGTGGGCTTCGCGTGAAGACGGTTGCGTTCCTTCTGGACCTTGGGCATCGCTGCAGGGAGATAGTGAAGTTCCCAGAGTAGAGAGTTTGAGGTTGAACTACCGGTAATGCTCCTTTGGGGAAATGGAGAGTCCCGGTGAAGAGTTTCCAGCCAAAAAGAATTCTGTCGTCGACATCAACCCTTCCTTTCCTTATGCGCAGCATCCGACGTCCACTTACCCTTTCTGGGATAACAGCAGCAGCGGAATCCTCACGAAGTTGCGCTGGACTTCGTTCCACCGTTCGGAAGCCGTCTCAACAATGTACTTACTCGACGCGGGGAATGGGCGGCATCTTTCCCGAGCCGCCGTCTCGCTCGGAACGACCTGACTCCTCCCCACTCACACGACCCAACACTGTCCTCTCGGCATCAGCGTTCTCCGCGCTCATCCCACCATCGCACATCATCGAACGGCTTCACGCCGAAAAGCGCATTTGTGTAGATCGTGCGACGTTGCTGCTTATTTTGGAAGCTGTGGCCGCGAAAGCTTCTGACGAAGATGTTTTGCGAAGTGAGATCCGCCGGACTTCCGCTCATACCGAACCTTGGAAACTAAAACTTACAAACGAACGTGTAGTGGCAGGACGAGATTCAGCTACTTTGACCATGCTTGGTACCATGCTGGTTAGGCACTCGAAAGGTACGGCCAGGCCGTGATCCCTGACCGTGATCGGGGAGGTTAGCACCGCAGTTAATGAATGTCCTTCAGACGGAGCATGGCTCGGCCGGCGAGTATTTGAGATAGCGATCCGGAAGGGGGATCAAAATGCCGAATTTCAGTTAGCACAAGTCCTGTGTGAAGGTACCGCTCGTCACCTCGACGAGGATCGCTGCCGTGTCTGGATCTGATATCCGGGTTCTCGTCAGATCTGCCACCAGACTCCCCGAAGGACATACCACGAGCCCTGCAGATTCTGCGCTCCCTCGCTGGCCGAAACCACGCTCAAGCGCAATACGCTCTTGGTATGCGTTACGTGTCAACTGGATCCGACGTGCACGGTGGTATCGCACTCCTGGAACGAGCAGCCAAGAACGACCATCCAAGTGCGTGGACTCAGCTAGGTGCGTACTAGCTCACTGAAACGAAGGGCGAAAGCAGCTCATTTCATCTGACTTTACTGTGTCGTCTTGCATCAGGCCACGTTTACAGCAAAGGCATCTCGGGAGCCGTCAAGCCGAACCCGGCTCTTGCGCACAAGCATCTGGTGAAAGGTCACGAGCACGGTCTCCCAGAAGCGACATTTCTCTTAGCGCAACATCCGTCCACCCACCCCGACGACGCCTTGAAATACACGAAAGAAGCCGCACACAAGGGACTCGCCATCGCCCAGCACAATATTGGGTCGCATTTCTTCGAGAAAGGAGATGCCTTGGGTGCTAAAGAGTACTGGGAGATGTCAGCTGTGCAAGGTCTACAGCTTGCGCAGCTCAATTTGGCAACTTTGCTCAGAGAGGGTGGAACAGGTGTGGCAAAGGATAAGAAGCAGGCCATGAGGTGGATGGACGATTGCGTTGCGAGGGGTGGCCCCGTAGGCGAGGCGGCTGAAGAGAGACGGAAGGAATGGATAGAAGAGGACAAGAAAGCTGGATCTGGGACTGGATGTAGCGTAATGTAAAGAAGCTTGGGTATGAATCCGATTACAGTTCTCCCTCAGAAGCTCGTACTGCTTGCCAAGGGCATACAATGCCACAAACAGAACTGCTTGGGTGAATTCTTATTTGAGAAGACTGTCAAGCCACGCCAAATCATCCTCCTCCGCAATGGGCTTCGCGATTTTCGGCGTCATCGGAACCTCAACTGCAGGCTGCACGGTCGTGGGCCCCGCTGACGCTTCGAGCCCCAGCAAAAAGTCCAAGTCATCGCTAGGGGCTGGCATAGCAGGATTTGTAGCTTTAGTTGTTGACCCAATCGGCACTTCTTTCCGAGGTAGAGAGTCGGGGATGACTACTGTGGCCATCGGCTTCAGAGATCGCGGTATTGCTTGAATTGCACGTTTCACCGGGGCTACAGCGGTCACCATGCCCTTTGCACGCGGAGAAGAAATTGCAGCGGCGTCGCAGGGTACTGGCGCGGCAGGCGGTGAAAGAGCACCTAGATCCTGTTGTAACTTTGGACGAGTTGAAGAGGTAAATGGAAGTATAGACGCAGCCGTCCGCGCCTCCTCTTCCAGAATATTGAGACGGACGTGAACCGGCAACGTTTCAAGAGAAGCGTTGAGCGCGATGAAGTCAATTTGCAGTCGTGAGCGATAAAACTTAGGTATGCAGACATGTGAGCTACAAGCCCGTGGGAAGAAAGTGCCGCAGTGCCGCGATGCCAGCTGACCTCGTCGGTTCTTGCATCGGCATCTGAGCTTGCTAGATCCGCAAAGTCCCGCTCTTCTTTAAAGCGAAAGTAGACATCTGGGTCGTGTTCTTCGTCTGATCGATTTTACTTCCAAGACTCAGTTTCCGCGCATTTTGCACAGGGTTTTCGATGTTCCGAACACACCGGCCTCGTTGATGAGCATCCTCAGAGCCTCCGTTTCCCGGTCAATGTCAGCATCTGCCGCGAGAACCTCCTCTGCTGTTGGTTCGTGAAACCGGTACGCATTACTTTCGAGCTTTCGCCTTGCAAACTTGGATCGAGCTGTGAACGGAGCTCGTGTTCAGCAGAATTGCAAGGAGGCTGGGCAAATGCAGTGTGGTGTGGAACTCTCACGTTTCTCTTGAACCTCATCATCCTCGGAGGATTCTGGTCCTGGTTGTTGGGGTGGTGGAGGCGCAGGTCGTTCGCCTGCTAGAGGAACCCCCTGGGCCGTCGACGGGACTGCGTTCTTTGACTTCCAGCGCTTCGTAGCTTTTGCCTTGTGGGGGTCTGGTCTCATGGTTCTTTTGCAAAACGAGGGGATATCGAGTCCATTGCGTTGAGGAAGAACCTTGGGAAAGTGCCCGCTGCAAACATGACGATGCCTGGGTGTCAGCCTGTCAGGGCTTCTGTACCGGCATCTGGGGCTCGTGAGAGCCGTGCCGTGCCGTGCCGCCCTCCGTCATCTTTCGCCTTTCCCAACAGTCTTCACCCCTCTGCTTTCTGTTTACCAATTTCGCTCGAAACACCAAGCCCCAACGTATAGATACCTGACGGTACCTGCTGACCGTCTCCCACACCTGATCGCAAACTACTCGCTCGAAGACTTCCGGTAAGGCTCGCAATCTGGACGGGCATCCCGCGTCCACCACCGTAGGCCACGATGGCACGAAGATGGACGGCAGAGCAAAGCAGTTTATTCAGTACTGACAGGTCTTTTAGAATAACATGGCTTCTACATCCACCGAGAACCTCACTGGTCGGGTGGGCAACCTTTCCGTCGAGCAGACGGAAGCCCTCGCCCAGTTCAAAACCGAACTGGCGGCGGAAGGCTTTTACGACCCGGCAAAGCACGACGACCACATCCTGCTCCGATTCCTTCGAGCCAGGAAGTTCGCGCTCCCCGCCTCCAAGAAGATGTGGACCGACTACATCACCTGGCGCAAAGAGTTCGGCACCGACACGATCCTCCAGGACTTTGAGTTTCCTGAATACCCCATCGTGAAAAAGTTCTACCCTCGCTTCTACCACAAGACGGACAGGCAGGGTCGTCCCGTCTACGTCGAGCAGCTCGGTGGAGTGGACGTCAAGCAGCTGTTCGCCGTGACGGACATCGACAGGATGCTCAAGAACCACGTCTACGAGTACGAGAAGCTCGTCAACTACCGGCTGCCGGCATGCTCCAAGAAGGCCGGCCACTACATCGAACAGTCCTGCACCATCCTCGACATGAAGGGCGTCTACATCACCCAGTTCCCCAGCGTGGCCAACCTGGTCAAGCAGGTCTCGGCGTACGCTCAGAACTACTACCCCGAGATGCTCGGCAAGATGTACATCATCAACGCTCCCATGCTCTTCACGGGGGTCTGGTCCATAGTCAAGGGTTTCCTCGACGAGGTCACCGTCAGCAAGATCAACATCCTCGGTTCAAACTACAAGTCAAAACTCCTCGAGACGATCGACGAGGACTCGCTCCCAAAGATCTTTGGCGGAAAGTGCGACTGTCCTGGCGGTTGCAACCTGGCCGACGTGGGTCCTTGGAACGACGGCTCCGTCGAAGGCTACCCACAAGCGGAACTCGAGAAGGTAAAAAAGCGCAGAACATCAGCCTTTTCTTGGGTCTCATTCCGCCATACTCATCGTGTTTCCGGTGTCCTGTCCCCTAACAGTTCAACCTTCTGTACGGACCAAATGCTGCCGCGGCTACGACTCCTGCGCAATAGATAATCCCTTCACAATAATATCGATGTCATGGATGTTCAGGTCTAGATTGTTCACATGAGATCACGTTAAGGAGGCTCAGCGGTTTTGCATGGACGGCACAGACGAACGACTGTGTGAAAAGTTGACCGGGTGGAAAATCGGTCCGAGGTGACTACCCGGACTGACGACAAGGTAAATGTACAAAGGTGGTGATGGCATTCAGATCGGAACATGCAAAAGATGCGAAAGAAAAAAAAAATAGTGGCGAATAAATACGAAAAGTGATGGAAGGGGAGGCGAACTCATCCGAGGGTGACGACCTTGACCGCATTCCTGACACCCTTGTACCTCCACCACCTACCCAACCGATGTTCCTGTCCCACGCCCGCCACGAGGTAAAGAAGGTCCTTCTTGCTCGTGGGTGCGCTGCCGTCCACCGGTGCCCCGGATGCAAGGGCAGCCTTTGCTCTCGCCAGACGGGCCTCGGCAGTATTGCGTGGCGCCGGTGTAGAAGTGTTGCCAGGAGTTGGTGTTGCTAATGAAGCGTCTGGAGACGGCACGGTCGCAGCTTCCAGGAAAGCGAGGGAGTTGATGAAGCCCGCCTGTGCGGAAGTAAGATCATCAGAACACCGTTTAAAGATTCACAGCAAAAAGCGAGACGCACCATGGGTATGGATCCGATGAGATGGAATTTCTTCTTGTTGTCCACCTTCCACAGTCGAATGTATCCGTCCGCGGATCCAGATGCGAACATGTCGGAATACTTGACCGCGGCCAGCGACGTGATGCCACCGCAGCCTCCCTCAGGGAACGCTCCGTCGGCAGTCGGAGCCGGGTTCTCCGGCGTCGAGTGTCCGTGCGTGAGTTTGCTCCCAGGTCCGTGTGCCCTCAACTTGGTGAACATGGGTTTCTTTCTGTTGATGTTCCAGAGTGATATGGCGCCCGTGTCGCTGCCACTGACAAAGTACTCCTCGTCGAGCATGGCCACGACGTCGAGGGACCCGCCCGCGAGACCTGCCTGCTTGTCCAACTTTGGCACCTTCTTGACTCCGTCCATGACGACCAGGTCCTCTCCCGCCGACTCGTGGGTCCCGCTTCCACCTCCTCGGAAGATCAGCTGTGATTCTTCGATGATCTTCCAAAGTCTGCATGTTCGATCGCGAGATCCCGACGTGATGCATCGTTCGCGAGCGAGCGTGTCTATGCAGGTGATCTGGTCCTGGTGGCCGTAGAGGGTCTCTACGTAGGACATTTCGTCGATGTTCCAGAGCTTGATGGTTCGGTCGAGGGAGGCAGAGTAAAGTTGGTTCTGCCCTTTACGGAAGGCGAGACCGGCTACCGCGTCACGGTGCTGCTTGAAGACAGTCAGGTGCTTATCATCCGCGACGGACCAGATGTTGATGGCTTTGTCACGTCCACCTGTTGCCTGCACGGGAAGAAAGTTTGTTAGATTCAACTCGTTGCAAACACGACATCGGAGGCGGCAAGGAAGGAGGAATGTTTCGCAACACAATTCTACATGATCAACGGTGCATAATGATGATACAGACTCAAAGCGCGTGTTTTATCTTGGAGAACATGCAAGCCGCTCCCAAAAGGGAGCAGGCTGGAGGAACAGCCGACGAAGAGTCGCCGGCGTTCGCTCCGTCCTCCGAACCCACTCGAGGTGTGGTATTGAAAATCGGAACTCACCAGGAACTGTCCGTCTGAACTGACTGCAAGGGAGAGAATGTGATCACTGTGACCCTTGTGTGCCGCTGCGATGCGACTTCCATACGCCGCAGTCAGCTTCTTTGTTGGCTTCAGGCCACCGGGTGTGAAGTGGACACGCTTTCCCGTCCAGAAATCCCACTTGACGATGCTGGCGTCCTTCGATGCCGAGTAAACGTACAGAGGTTTCCGACTGGACAGGTCTGTCGTGCGGCTGGTGTCTGCTGGACTCGCTATGGCGAGGCATGTGATGGCAAGGGAGTGGAGTGTCTGACCGTGCTTGAACGTCCGGACGCGAGATGGGTCCGCAAAGTCAACGTCGGTATACTTGTCGGCGATGGCGTGGTGGAGACGACCCACCGCCTCGAGGGCCTCATCGCGCAGTCGATCGGCGATGATGTCCCGATCGAGGTCGGCGGCATCCACCTCGCCTTCCTCTCCGCCGGCCTCCTCCCGGACCTTTGCGAGGTACCGCTTGGCGAGACGCAACCGTTTCTGGGCGGCCGTCTCGCGCTCGGCCTCAGAATCGGATTCCTCTGCCACGTTCCTGTCTCCCACGAGGTCCATGTCGTCTACGGTCTCTGCTCCGCCGACCTCGTGGTCGGAACCCGAACCTGCATCGTCTCGTTTCGAGCTCGCCCTTGTCTTTGCCTTCTGTTCCTTCCCGACCGCTGCCTGTTGTCTCTTTCTCTTCTTCTGGGATAGCCGTGGGGCATCGGGATCTGCCATGAAAAAGTCGTCCATGTTTGTGCTGAGGGTGCTCGGTGGTCCGAGTGCGTTCCTTGCGTGTGGGAAAATGGGGGGGTCGCGGTCGTCTTTGGTACGGAAGAGCGAAACGAAAAAGAAAGAGAGTGCAGCATTAATAGGAGGGGAGGGCGCACACGGGTGGCGCGGTACTTCATATCTCCTCGAGATCCTGGCTCCCTGTTTCCGTGAGTGATCTGGCTGTAGTCCCCTTTGCGCGACGAGTGCTCCAGAGTCCAAACAAGACAAGCCAACCCAACCGTCTGACCTCACAGACACACAGACGAAGGCAGCTCATCACTACATACGGCAACCCCCAGTAGCAATGGTCGATCCAAACAACTCGATTGATATGTCGCTCGACCAAATCGTACGTGGGGTCGCTCCATATCCCACTCCCCGTACTCTTTACGGAAGCAGACCTACTGTAGTGTGCGGACAGAAATCTGATCTCGAACTCCCCTCTCCTTCCCTTCTTCTCCCTCTCTCTCTTTTTCCACACCCCAACGGTCCACCATCACCATAGATCGAGCACAGGCCACGTGGAAACCGCAACAACAGAGGTCGCGGAGGAAACGCTAGCGGCGGTGGAGGTGGTGCCACGCGAACGGCGAAGCGAAACGCCGGGACTCGAGCCAAACCTTATGGCGGAGGCTCGGGACGACCATCCGCAGCCGCATCCCCTGCCCCCGCTCCCGGTCTCGCTGTGTCCCAGAAGATTGCCGTGTCGAACCTCGCGCCAAAGGTCACGCAGGCCGACCTCCTCGAGCTCTTCGGCAAGATCGGTGCGTGCGTCACACGTCACGAGTACATTCCCGAAATCGTATCGGCCAAAGAAAGCTGAACCCTCGAGCTCTCCCCGCATCATCAGGTCAAGTCAAGACCGCGAGTCTGAACTTCACCGCTAACGGCAAATCCGCCGGTACCGCCACCATCGTCTTCGCTCGTCCTCAACACGCCCCGGCCGCCATCAAGGAGTACCACGAACGTCTTCTGGACGGAAAGCCGATGCGTCTCGAGCTGATCGTCCAAGCCAACGCCATCGCCGTACTGCAGAAAGCCGCTGCTGCGCCTCGCCGCGCAGCAAAGGGAGGGCCTTCGGAAGCACCGGCATCGACGGGCGGAAGGGGAAAGGGTCGCAAGGGTGGTGCAGGAAAGGCGAAACCAAAGCCAAAGACGCAGGATCAGCTGGATGCTGACATGGAGGCTTATATGAGTGTGAGTCTCGATCTTTATTCCTGTCGAGTGTTCCTTCAGGGGCATCCACGCTGATATATTCGTTCATTTGCCAAGAACAACGCCATGGACACCGATCCTCCGGCTGCCGGGATCAACCACTCCCTCGCCAACGCGCTTGTGTGATTTCTCATCACATTGTACTAGCTGATGGCTTTCGTTTGGTTGCACGCCTGAAACCTGTAATAACTGTGACCTGCCGTTCGTGTATCCGAGTTGGTTTCTGTTCGATCCAGACAGAACCAGTCAAGTCCCAACTCTCAATTATGGCTTCTCAACGGTCTCGAATGGCAAAACAGGTGTATGGTTTCGGAAAGTCTTACGCTTGGCTGACCGAAAGAGCCGAAATCGGATGAAGGCTGCGTGAAAGGGCCGAAAGAGTAGGAAGTTGATGATGGGTTACAGTCAGTGGGACACCGTCCCGACGTCCGTTCCTTCCATCCCGCCGTGCCTTGTCGCTGCGCTTGGGGGAACCACTGTTTTCGTCTGTCTTTAAGAGCATGGGCATCGAACGTCTCGGACGTGCCCTGAGTCATACTTTTGCGCTCTTTGGCCACAGTCCATCACGCCAACTTTTCCAACACGATCGATTTCAACATCTTGCAACTGCACAGCCTGTTATGTGACAAGAGTCCCAAAGCAGCGACGATCCACAACAGATCCACGCAGGCCGTCTCATGTCCTCGCAGTTCTGGAGCCGTTCCTTGAGGCCACGTCTTTGCAACCTCGCGCAAGCGATCTCGCGCGATCTGACTGTGGAAAACGCTGCTTTACGCGTGAAGAACGAGTTCGGATGGTGAGCGCTCTCCTTGTTGAGCTTCAAGTTCTTTCTAGCCTCAGATTCGACGCGCTCGCAAGATCCGACATTACCACCACTGCAAGAAACGCGAATGTTCAAGCCAACCACGCCAACAAACCAAAACGGCACATGTTACTGTAGCAGCTCACGGGTACGAATACAGATTAACAACAGCTAGTCAGTGCGCGTCGCTTACACACTTTCCTTCTCTTAGTTACTGCCGTGTCATCATGTCGGTGAACTTCCAAGCAAGTATACACCTGCGATTGAGGATAGTACCTGATGGTAACTAGCAGGCACGAGCCTTAATAACGCTCGATGCATAACTTTCTTATGTTCCGACTCCTTTCCCTTAGGCCACCACGTCGTCGTCACTGTCAGTTTGTCACGCGTTGAACAGACTCGGGCACGGAGAGGGAAACCTAAAGGTATGTATGAAGTGTCGCAGTGAATAGGATTAAACCTATGCACTGTGACACTTCAGCATATCGCTCCCTCCCGGTGCCCGCACCAGCCCCAGCTAGTAACAGAACTAGTGACCGAATCTATGCCCGCTGCCATTCTCGGAGGAGTCTTTGGCAGGCCCGAGTTTCAGCGTCGTCGCCACCCATGCTTTTTGAACTAGATATGCCACCGAGACCAGGTGTGTTGGAGGTCAACGCGCCGAGTTGGAGCTTTTCGGTAACGAGTTGCCTGCAATCTTCCCCCGAGCGCTTTAGCGCGAGCGGGAGCAGGCAACGAGGGCCGAAAACGCGAACAACAAGCGCGAACCGGAAACTTACAGTCGAGGTGTATATTGAGTATATGCCAACCTTTCTAAATGCAAGAGACCTAGTCACTGCGGGGGAGGGTTCTGATACATGTGGATGTGCACGGTCTGATTGACTCCACCAATGTTGAACATGCCTGCCGAGCCGCTGGCGCTGCCGGCGGGACCAACGGGACCGACAGGATCGACGGGAGGAGCAGGAACAACGACGGGAGCAGCGGGACCGACGGGATGGGGCACCAGCGCCGTGTCTGTCTCAAGAGGCGCTGGGATGGACTGCTCCATGGCGGAGGGTACAGCGTTCTCCTTCTCAGAGTCACTGCGAGGAGGCTTCATCGCTATGGCAACTTGAAGGCGTTGCTCGGTCGTGATTTGGTTGTAAACTGCCAACCCGGAATCAGATTTGTGGCCAGTCAACTTCATGACCACATCTTGAGGGACGCCAGACTTCATCAGAACAACCGTTGAGCGACTATCTTGCGTCCGTCGGTGTTGATCCCTGCGGCTGCGACAGCTCCTTTGAGGATCTTGCGCATGGTGTCATCACCCACAGGCGAGTTTTTGTACCAGGTGCCACCAGCATCCAGATCTTTGCAGTGACGTGGACACATGGCAAGGGTAAGCAAAGATAGGGACTGGTGGTACTACCTATTGCTGAGACCTGGGAAGTGCGACCTTCTCACCACTGCAGAGCTTTCAAGAGTTCGCCGCGGGCTTTGCTGTGGGAGACGAGGGCGAAGGGGAGGAGTAGGAGGAGCCTGTGGGCGGATGGATGCCTTTGTGTGCGATAGTCCAGCAATTCTACACTTCTTTTTAGCGAAGGAGGCACCCTTTGAACGCGGCAGCACTAATAGCGCACGCCAATGTATACTGGCAGAACATACCAAGTGCCCTCATGATAGAAATAAATCGAAATCAGTTTTCAACGCTTCGATCGTAGAGTCCCGGCGATTCCCCGATGTGCTGCAATGACCCAGGAGGTAGGGGGGGTTTTATGCATCGAATTACGCAGGGCAGAATGTGGAACACCACAGGAAGATAAATACAACGGGGAATGCCGATAAAAGGGGGATGGAAAAAAAAAAGAGAAACAGAGAAGGTGAGCGAGATGTCCGCTAAACGAGCAGCACCGCGTTGATGCACTGTTGAACGATGAAAGCAAAAGCATGATCAGAAGCATGCTGCGGGGGAGGACTAGACGGAAAAAGAGAGGAGTCGCAAAACGTACGCCATCGTTCTCTGGGTTGTTCGTGACCTGAGCGTACTTTCCCCAGACAACCTTCCCGGACTGCGTCACGAGACCGAGCTCGCTGACGTTGACCTCGATGATGGTGCCCTTCGTTATGACGCCGAGCTGCGTGTACATGGGACTGGACGGGTTCTTCTTGACGCCGAGGATGGGCAGACAGAAGGTGGCTCCGAGTTCGGGGTGGGTAACGTGGGCCTTCTTGTACCTCAGGGCCGTGGGTCGGACGAACCGTTCGTACTTTGGAGGCTTCCTCGTGAACCCCTCTCCGACGAAGGTGGCCTTCGTGACGACCCTCTTCCACTGCTTCGTCTTCCTCTTTCCCGTCTTCAGGACCTTGAAGACCTCGGCCTCGTCCATCCCCTTGACCTTTGGGATGGGGACGGACCACTTTCCAGCCTTCTCCTTGCGCTTCTGCTTGATCATGTTGGACAGGACCTTTGCCCGGGTCTGGTTCTCACGGTCGAGGAGGTAGGTGGGCACGGCTCCCTCCTGCACGGGTTGGTCGTCCGACTTGTGCTTGTTGTTCCGTTCCTCGTGGGCCTTGATGGTCTTCTTCTCCTGGATCTTCTCATTGTGTCGCTTCTTGTTGTAGAGCTTCGCCTTCAGACCGTGGAGCTTCTGTGCGTGCGCTGACTTTGAGTGGACCGCTCGGGCTTCCCTCTTGCGTCTTTGCAAGTCGGCAAGGTTGCGTTTAGCAAAAAAAAAAAAAGGGAGCGGTGTTTTCCATGAGAACAAAGACGCTGGGATCCTCACTTTCGCTCTTCGTGATCGAGACGACGACCATGTTTCTTTATGGACTCTTCGATGTATTCGTTCTGAGGCATGCTGGGCCAAGGACCGGTCGACGACGGGAATGGGGAGTGTGGTTGTGGGTGGGGAAAAAATCGAGGGGAAAAGGGAGGCGAGAAAACAGGAGGAGAGAAACGCTGACTCCAAAGGTGGCTGTGCACCTCTGATGGAACTGCACATGGAGAACCACAACCCTCTGGCATTTGGGTCCTAACGACATTACACAGCGACAGCCATCGATGCTCTCTCGCTACTCGTTAGGCCAACAGTGGTTCATGTATTGTTCCGTTTCAGGAAAGGGATGTGAGCGAGACGCTGCAGCGCAAGCGATGGAACCAACCAAGCCGAATCCTCAGCCTGGAGATTCAGGGCCTACCTCTTCGAAATTCTCACGCAGCTACGGACAGAAGGGCCATCGTCGAGGGGGGCGACCATCAAGAACTAAAGCCAGACGGGGAGCACGTACGAGTCATCTCGGGGAGGGGAAGACTGCTTCTCTTTAGGATCGCCCATCAGTTCGCAAGGGGGCCTTTCCTTCCGCCAACTTCGCGGCGGTGGCCGGAGTCACACAAGCGGCCTGTGCTGGGACGGGCGGATGCACAGCCGGCATGCTGCCGGTTTTGCAGACGAAGGCAAACTCATGCGCTGGCGTGCTCTTTTCAAAACTTTTCATCAGGTGACGGAAGATCGGAGGATCCCCTTAGCGCATGTCAACTCGTAAATGGAAGCGTACCGGTACAGTACACATGTGTGTACATGTACATTGCGACGTGGGTCCTTCGAATTTGTGTGCTTGCGACCATCCACATTGAGCTGCTCCACATGCCGTACCGGTACCGGTACCGGTACGTACCGCAACCTGTCGAAGGACTCCGGGGTCTCCCAGCCCGGTCCCAGCCGGAGGGACAGCGCAGGAGGACAAGGATAGGGGATGGGTGGCAGGGCAAAGTGCAGATCGCTCGGGCGTGCTCCTCCGCTGGCGAGGTTTGACCGGAGGAAGGACCTTGCCCTGGGCGGCGGGCGGCTGAGAGAGAGAGGGCGGAGAGAGGGGGGAAGGGCCCGAAACACGACGGCAACGCAAAGTGAGCAGGCGGGGGTGGTCCTTCGTGCGAGAAAACTTGGGGGCCTTCGCTCCCTTCCTTTTGGCCTTTTGAGGGGGAAGTGCCAGCGCGACTGTCAAAATGGATCTACGTACACCGCTTTTACACCGTACAGTACGCAAACGGACCGTCTTTTTCGCTTCTCGCGTTCGCCGCGACGCCAGGGCATGCATGAGCGAGGGTTTGCCCCCTTTTCTTTTTTTTGGCTCTACCGTGTACAGTACAGTACTGTGTACAGTGCCGTGGGGGAGGCGTTGCATTTGGATCGTGACCGTCACTTTCAGATCTTGTCCCTACGGTGCGTCGTAGGGCAGCTCATTTTTTGCCTCTCCCGTACTCGGTTTCCTGTGACGGTAAGCCGGAATTCTTTCCTGGCGCACAATTGTATCCATGCAAGGTCGCTGTCCGTCGAAATGCTTGCAAACGTGCTACCGGGCGGGCGTGCGGAAATGCGGATGGTCACAGATGGTGGTGGTTTAACGGACGGTGACTGGGTGTGTTGCTGGGCGACTGATCGGTCCGGGGGAGCGGCCGAAGACGGGACGGCCCTTGGCTTTTGTCTCGTCTCGATGGGGATACAAAACATAAAAAAACGTTAAAAAAAAACTTGGACAGCCGATTTTTTGCGTACCACCAGGGGGCCCCTTGTGGACGACGGGGGGATGCGAAAAGGGAATCGCGGAGAGAGAGAGGGAGAGAGAAAGAAGGCAGGCGTGAGCCGAAGTGGTGCCTCCTTGGCCCCACGTCGCAGGGTTGCTCTGCCTCTTTCGGGTGTGCCGGGGAGGCTCTCGTCACGGCGATCCGTTGGCAAATTCATCTTACTCGAGCCGCTCTGTATACCCTTGCCCCACACCCCCCTGCTTGCTCTCAACGGAAGCAGAAAAATTCATCGCCAGATGACGCCGCCGCATTGCATCCGACGTGGGCTTGGTCGTGGGCTCGGATGGGCAAAACCAAAAGCCAGGCCTTGATTCCGGACAATATATGCTCTCCACGAAGGGCCTTCTCCCGCTCTGCTCGTAAGATCTCACACCTATCTGGCTATGGACGTATTGCTTGATCCTGAATACCCACCGCAAGCCTGCAACAAGCATGACCACTAGTCACTCTTCCGACCTGGCTCGCCATGGCTCGAGCGGGGCTTCCGGCAGCGCCTGCTCGTCCAGGTCGTCATCGTCCTCGATGCCCCCAGCTCGCACACCTTCTCCTACGAACGCAGTGATGGAACCGCACCGGGTTGGCCAGTTCATCTGCGTCGTCATACATCGGACATGGACCACTGGTCTCTCCCTTCCTTCTCAATCTCAACCTCATCCCTCCTTCACGGCCTTCGTATCGCGAGTCGTTCGCGTTTCCGGAGTCCCGAATCCCATCCTGTTCCTCGCGCTCCTGTTCATTGTGCGGCTCGGCTCCGGGCCACATCTCGACCTCGCCACCGCGGCGAGACCACGTCCACGGGAGGAGTCGGTGATCTCTTGTTCAGCGACCGGCGCGCTGTCCTTGGCGCGACTGTTCAGCGCTGCCTTGATACTGGCGCAAAAGACCCAGGACGACAACAGGTTCACGAACAAGACGTGGGCGGAGCTGACAGGATTCGCCCTCGCGGATCTCAACGCCATGGAAGCGGATTTCCTCGCACGGATAGCCTTCCGACTTCACGTGTCCGAACCAGAGTATAATGCCTGGGTCCAGCATTGTAGCGGATGGGCTCGACAAATTGGGAGCCCTCTGAAGGATTTCACCGCCCCGCAACGAGTGACCCCTCCGCCTATCGCATCCCCGGTCCTACCCGAATACTACAGGAAACGCAAGATCGGCATACCAGATCCCGGCTTCACTGACGACGAGTCCAGAAGGACAAAGATCCCACGGCGTCCCACCTCTCCTCCGCGATACCCTCAATCTCCACATCACCAACTCAAGTTCCACTACCCGATCGTCCCAGCTGCCTATCCACCAGCACTGTGGCATCCCTCCCACAAGCACGTCTTCGCCGTACCCTATACCCCAGCCTCTCTTCATCATGATGAGATGAGCTCCCGGTGCCCACCGCCACCGTATATGGCGTCTTTGTCCAACGGCACAGTCTACTACACTCCCGTCCATCCTTCCGCCCTCGACTGCGGGTGGAAACAACCGCTCTCCCAAGGATACCACACATACCCCCGCATCTAATCTGTCCTTTGAACTCATCCCTATATCTTCACGTATCTCCCATATTCTGTATTGTACTTTTTCTTTCATTCTTTGCGCCAAAAATATGAAGGGAGCGCTTGTCCATAAACCGCAAGACATTCGATAGCCTCAAAACCGAACGTGCCTTAAGGCCACGAAGCACCCTCGTCCATCAGCCCGGTGCGAACCATCTTCGAAGCCCCCAACGGAAGGCTGAGCATGGAGAGGGGAAACCGGATGGACATTGTGTCCAGTCAGACGATGAACATTCCGGTCGATGTCTACTCTGTGACCTCGCTGCGCTCGCCTCCGTCACGCTCGGGACCGCCTGAGATGGAAGCGTGCCTGTGAGCGTGGTAGCAGCGTTCCCACGGATCGATGGGTCGTGCTCGACACCCGTGACTGGACAGTCGGCGAAGTTGGAGAGCAGTCGACGCCAGTCTGGAATGAGAGAACAGGGATGCGTAGTGGGGGTAGGAGTGTGGGACGGACATAGAC
>JADGJA010000282.1:0-26345 GCA_027596035.1 Thoreauomyces humboldtii
GGGGCAGGGGACGGGGTAGAGGCAGAGGCGGAGGCAGAATACCTCCGGGGTAGTTAGCGCTGCTCTACACTTACTTCAATGTAGCAACCGTGTGTAAGGAACAAGGAAAAGGAAAAGGGCAATCAAAAAGAAAAAAAAAAGGAAGAAAAAAAAAAGAGATCTGCAGGCCCGAGCCTCTGATGATCCAGGGAAGGGAGGGGGATGGCTCTAAAACTCTTCCAGCTACAACCGGTACCCGGGCTTTGGCCGCTTGTACGCCACGAGGCACTGGTAAGCCGCTACCGCAACTCATGACGACGTCCCACGGCGGTGCACATGTCGCATTCACTACATGCAGGTCTTGGAAACGGTCCTACGGAGGGCGAGATGGTATCGAATTTTATCGCGGAACCAGTGCAGCGCTGGTGCCGAGGCCTCTTTTCGTAGCCTACCGTCCTATTTAGATTTAAGCTCGCAGAGGGGCTGATGGTCCCCGCTACAGATCCATCTGGAAATTCATTCATTCACAGGTCCACGTGCAACGGACCAATCCTATCCACACTCGTCGGCCATCTCGAAACCGCGATGAGACCAATGGCCGTCCAGTAAGTCGAAAGGACCAGCAACTGCGAGCCCCGATACTCTCCTGCAAACTGTCGGACCGCCAACGCCGAATCGCTCGCCACGAAGACCACCGCCCCGACCAGCGCCAGGAGTGTCTTCTCGGTCCCGCCGTTCTCGTACGCTGATGCAGCGGTGAGCCCCATGGCAGTGAGC
The DNA here is from genome assembly GCA_027596035.1 of Thoreauomyces humboldtii. Lineage (NCBI taxonomy): Eukaryota > Fungi > Chytridiomycota > Chytridiomycetes > Spizellomycetales > Powellomycetaceae > Thoreauomyces > Thoreauomyces humboldtii. The sequence continues at coordinate 757 of JADGJA010000282.1, forward strand.
ACACCACCGTAGACTACCACCGGGATCCGAAGGGCTCCCGTCTTCGGGAGTAGCCACGTGAAGAAGACGATGGCGTACACGACCAGTCCGGCCGTCCAGAGCGGGGGTCGGAAGGTGGATTGGGATTCGAGAAAGACGATGACGAACCCGACGTGAGCGAGAAAGAAACTTCCCAGGCCGGCGAGGAAGAAGCCCTCGCCTGGGTACATCAGGGCGATGTCGCCGATGAGAGCGAACACGTAGCCGGCGACCAAGGACAGACGCGGAGAGTGATCGGGGAAAGCGAAGAGGGAAAGCGTGATGAGGATGGTCGTGAGAGGCTTGAGGAGCTGGAAGATGGCTGGACGGCGACCGGATCGGGTGGTGACGAGTTCGCAGGCAATCGCACCGGCGCCGGTGATCGCCGCTGCTTGGAGGTAGTTGACAGAGTCCATTGTTCCCTTTTGGCTGCCGCGGTCGAACGGGGCCTGGCGCCGCACTGTGCAAGCCTGTACTTTATGTACCCGACAAACGGGACCTTTCAATCCCATGTGCTTGCGTGGACCGCTTTTCATGTGATCGTCGGCCACAACCTGCCACAACCCCACAACGTCTGAGCCTTTCCGCAAGGCCTGTCGAAACGCTTGTCGCTCGTACCGGTACACACACACAGCGAGACGTGCCAACCGGTGATCCCAGAGATGTCGAGGAGCTTTTCGCGAACAGAGTTCAAACTGCGATAACCTTTCGTGACGAGTCAAGCTACCTGGCGTGAAGCGCAAGTGTATTCTTCCGTAGCCCTATGGTACAGCAATTCATTGGAACGCATGAAGGGTCAGGGGCTACCTGCAGGTTCGTTGTCGCCCCTCTGGACGATATATACATGTACTTTAGGTGAGGTTGGGATGTCCTTCAAAAGCGCAGCAAAACACAAACCTTGCGAGCTGCTGTCAAAAACCAAACCGTCTTCTCGCTCCTCGCTGTGTTTGCCGTCACGGCCACGATCTTTGCATTCCCCAACTCGACCGAAAGTATCAGCGGCTTGTCTGTGTGGGCACGAGAGGTTCTGAAAACAGCGAGTGGCATAACCAAGCAGCCCGTAGACATGGACATGGTAAGTCTTGGCTCTCCGAGTTCGCAAGTCCTCCCCTTCAAGCCAATGCTCAATTGCGTCCTTAACCCTTCACGCGTGCAGAAATATTTCAACCCAAACACCCTCCCGCTGGCGACCCGCAGCCTTCTCCTCGCATCGGTCGTCCTCTCCCTCCTCTCGATCGTCCTCCCCACAGAGTACTTGGCGCTCATCCCAGGATCCTCCCTCTTCTACTTTTGGACGTTTGTCACGGCGGGACTGTGGGAGTCCAATCCCGTCAGTCTCCTCATAAACTGCACTGGGCTAGCCCTGGGCGGACGATATTTTGAGAACCAGTGGGGACTGAGAGGGTTCGTAAAGTATGTTGTGATCGTCAATGTGGGAGCGTACTTTGGCGTGTTCCTGGCCATTGCGTTCGAGTACGCGATTACCATGGATTCGAGTTGGCTGTGAGTGCGTGGGAGCTTGCTGTTTACAAAAGATATCGAGACGGTTTAAGCTCATGCGTTTGTGGTTCCTCAAAGGTTTAATTCGCAGGCGAGCGGGCTCGCTGCGCTGCTCGCCGGCTTCCTCGTGTCCTTCAAACAGGTCGGCATTCTTATGAACGTGGACGAATGCCCTGGTCTATCACTCACAAATCCTCTTCTTTCGTAAAGGCCGTCCCAGAACATAATTTGAAAGTCTTTGGCGTCGTCTCGGTTCGCGCAAAGGTAGTCAGTTCGCATGTACAAACGCGTCCATGAATACGAACTCATCTATCTTGTTCCAAATTTCCAGTACCTTCCTTCACTCTACCTAGCCCTCAACATCGTCCTCTTCATTCTTCGCATCATCCACGTTCACTTTTTCATCGTTCTCTTCGGCACCCTCGTCGCCTGGCTATACACCCGATTCTTCAAGCGTCAGGACGGTATAAAAGGAGACCGAAGCGAAACCTTCAGCTTTGCTAGCTTCTTCCCAGACTTCTTACAGTGAGTGTTCAACGAACCATTAAGAAGCGTTTTCGTTCTGTATTGCTAGCATACTAAGAAAAGATACCCCATTCCTCAAAGACCGGCCATCAAACCAGTCTCCAGCGCCATTTTCAAGTTGGCAATCAAGATAAAGATTTGCGCTCCAATCGGGCACGACGCTTTGCCAGTCACAAAACAAGACACCGCAGGTGGCGGAGGAGGAGGGCCCAGCGGGGTGGTCACGCAGCAGCCCCCTGGACCTGGGGACGCGGACGCGGAACGAAGGAGGTAAGTCAAACAATCGGCAAGGCTTTTGCTCAAAGATCACGTCAAGAACTTTATTATTGATTCCAACTTTTGCTGGCGGTGTTTACAGAGCCTTGGCTTTGAAGGCGTTGGATGTGCGGTTATCTGGCCTCGCGGTTCCTGCGCCGATTGCTGCTGCACCGCCGGCTGCGCCAGTGATACCACCATCTTGAAGTAGGGTGGCCGTTCTTTCGGGCTTCTCAGGATTTCACCCCTAAGCCATTGTACATAATTCGATTTTGCTCTCGATTGCAGAGAATGTCACGGCACGGCGTTCCGAAGGCACACCAATCTATTGACGAAGATGCGGAAACCCTTTAAAGCGCTCGTCACCCATCCTTCCTTTCTTCTTTGCGATCCGGCCGCGGGTACGCCCATTCGCAGAACTATTTCCTTATTTCATTCGAACCCTCCCGTGCGAATCTGCCTTTCCCTCATCACCCTATTCGGTATCCTTGATGCCCTCTCCTTGGCCTCCCATCCTCGTAGTGACTCCTCCCTCGAACCCTCCTCCAGCCCCGCCACCTACCCTTCCTTGAGGATATCCCGCTTGGTAGTACATATGCTGAGAAGGATGAGCCGGCATCATCCCGTTTCCGTAGCCGCCGTACCCATAGTCGTACATTCCCTGCGCCGCGTTCCCAGGCGGCGGCGGGTAGAATCCATATCCCGCGGGTGGAGGAGGACCTGCCGGGTACCCATTGTACATCTGAGGGGGCGGAGGAGGAGGAGCCACGCCACCGCCGTACATGAAACCGCCTCCGCCGGGCGGTCCTTGGTGAAGGTGAGGCGGGGGATACTCGGTTGGAGCCGGCATGTAGAGTCCAGAGTCCGTCATGACGAACGGGTGCTGCTGCGGCGGATATGGGTGGTAGTACTGTGGCGCGGGGTAGTATCCTCCCTGCTGATGCTGCTGGTGCTGCAGATGATGGTGCTGTTGGTGGAGCATCTGTTGCTGGCTGGCAGCGGGAGGAAGGTGCTGCTGGGGCGGAAGGTTGGGATCGTACATTCCTGGTCCGTAAGGAGCACGTTTCATAGTGCGCTTCTTCGGAAGAGACGTCGTTTTTCGTTGAGGCTCTAAGAGGTCGTCAAGAGGTGTTCCTGGTGTAGGGGAGGAGGAGGAAGGAGGCTGTGCGTCATCCGCTGTCCGCTTAGGAGGAGAAGAGGGAGGAACCTCCACTGAACGTGACAAAGGTGCGGAAGCGCCTTGTAAGACCGGAACGGGAACTGGGCGGGAAGGAGATGGCTGCCGCTGCAGTGAAAATTCCGACACTACAGGTTTTTCTTTGAGCTGCTCCTGAGGAACGACTGGAACGTCATTGGCTGGCAGTTTCTCTGCAGGCTTCGGTGGAGGAACTCGTTTGAGCGGACGCGGGGCAGGAGCTGCAGGTTGAGGATGATGCAAATCCGCCTTATTAGGTTCATCGTGCGTGTGGTTTGCGGCATAGAAGGATTGCGTTGGCTTCGATTTATTTTCGCCGTTCGCATTCTGAGCCTCTGCCGTGGCGGGGCTCTCACGTGTGATCGTGACCTCGAGATGGTCGCCAATGATAAAAGATCGCCGAGATTCGACGACTTTGTGCGGCTTGCCACCAAGATTGCTAGTAGATGCAGTGGAGTGCAGCTTTCTAGGTGTTCGGGATGGTCGCCCCACTTGTGCCGCCGCATCGAACTTGTCGTGTACCCAGGGCTTCGTGGTCGGATCGCTCTGTCCTTCAAGCACGGGAGCGCGGTCAGGAAAGAACGCGGGGGTGGATCGAGCAGGTGGCAATGCTGTTGTCTCCGCAGCCTTCTCCGGTTGGACAATGGTCGCGTGAGGTTCGGATCCAGCAGGCAGCGACTGTCCCTGTACGACAGGAGATGGCCGATTGCCGAGCGGGCCAGCAGCATTTCCGACAAAGCCGCCACCTCTCCCTCCTCCTTTTCCCAAGAACGCTCCGCCTCGTTGCATCCCTCCACCCCGGCCGCGGAAGCCGCCGCGGCCTCGATTCCCTGAGAAGCGATCATCGTGACCCCAGAAATTGCCAACAGTGGGCGTGAATGCAGGCTCAAAGCGACGTTTCTCATCTCGTGTGGCGTCAGCTGCCTGTGTGGAATGCGCTCCAGATTCTGCATCTAGCTTTGGCGGATCCGATGGCTTTTCTACTTCACGTGAGACAACGATGCCATTCGGTACAATCAACTGCGACGCGGGCACGGCTTTCGGCGTTGAGACTGCTGCGGATATGTTGGCAATAGGGTTCGGAGGTGTGCTTGCTTGAACAGGCTTGACCGCCTTTTGCTTTCGCTGTTTCTTCTTTTTCGCGGCGGACATGTTCCCGCTATTGGTACCCTCACCAACCACGTCCACCGACGAAGCTCCACTTGGAGCGTCTGGCTTTTCTGTTGCGGATGCCTTTGGTCCTCGGACATCCTTCGAGAGATCTGCGCTGGAACCATTCTTTGCAGATTGTTGCGTCGGACGTGATTCGGCAGCTGTGGCGCCCACTGAGGACTTTTTCTTGTTGAGCTTCCGCGGACCGGTAACAGGTTTGGATGAGGGGAGTGAGGTGGATATGGGTGGTGCTTGTGGAGGTGCGTCTGCCGGTTTTTGTTGCTTCGAGGCCTGGGAACTCGAAGTGTCAACGTTGGATCCTGCCGAGGAGATGTCGGACGCGGAGCCGCTCTCGTTGCCCTCAGAGTCTGACGAGGCCTTGGTTCTCCGACGACTGGCGAGACGACTTGTCATAGCGAGGCACTGACTGCAACTGCTGAAGGTGGGTTCGTAGGGAGGGTCGACTTACGGGCTGGTTGGGATGGAGGGGCTTCCGGGTTCTCTCTGTGTGTGGGAAAACGCTCTCGGTCTGTTTTTTGGTGGGCAAGTCTCTGTCCTCGGACGCGTCGACGGCAGCATCCTGCATGGACGCATCCTCGTAAACGTGGCAGACCTTCGCCTGAATCAGTATTTCTCCTTTCACTCGAGATCTCCATCATCATGTCGCTGGATAGAGCAAAGATAGACGCGGCTTTTGCCAAGCACCCAAAGCTCAACGTCACCTACACCTATGGAACAGCCGGTTTCCGCACAAAGTAGGTTCAAGGGCGTCGGGAACCGTCCGTCGATGGAGAGAGGCGGCGATCAAGTAACGAGAACGCCTTGTCCTGAAGTTCTCCGCCTTTCTCTCGTCCAGGGGCGACACGTTGGACTCGGTCATGTTCACGGTCGGCCTGCTTGCCGTGCTCCGGTCAAAGAGCCACAATGGCAAGGTCATTGGCGCGATGGTGACAGCCTCCCATAACCCTGCAGTGGACAACGGAGTGAAACTGGTGGAACCCATGGGGGAGATGCTCGCTCAGTCCTGGGAATCGTACGCAACCGAGTTGGCTAATGCCTCCACAACGGACGCCCTCTTGGCTGCGTTGGAGAACGTTGTGACAAAGGAGAAGATTGACCTCGGAAAGCCTGCGAACATTGTTGTCGGAAGAGACACGAGGTGCGGGCAAAATGCCGGATTGACAAACAGAGAACTCTCTTGCTGATCGTCATTGGTTGAGCTCGCAGGCCAAGCGGCGTGGCTCTTGTGGAGGCGCTGGTCGATGGAGTGAAAGCTTTGGGCGGGACTATTACCGATTATGGCCTGAACACCACGCCACAGCTGCATTACGTTACGCGGTGTCTGAACACTAAGGGCACCCCGGAAGCCTATGGTGAGCCCACCGAGGAGGGTTACTACAAGAAGTTATCGGACGCGTTCCGCCGCATCGTGGTACGAACTCCAGATCTTGGTGGATTAACCAATGAGGCAGAAAGACGGGCCCTGAATTTGTTCGCTTCAGGGTGGCAAGCCGAAGCTATCCACGCTTTACATCGACGGCGCGAATGGAATCGGTGCTCCTACCGCACACAAACTGGTCAAGTTCTTGAAGGACGACATCATCTCGGTCGAGGTGGTGAACGATAACACGTCCGACCCGAGCAAGCTTAACCTCCACGTAAGCTTTGCGCGGCGATGAATCCCAGCTTGTGAAGGTAGCGATGCGATGATGCTCATGCAATGTGATCTCAGAGCGGAGCAGACTACGTTAAGGTCGGTCAAAAGAAGCCTGAAGGCTTTGACTTGAAACCGGGCATGCGATGTGCGTCTCTCGATGGAGATGCCGACCGCATCGTCTTCTGGTACGCCGACAAAGGTAGAACAGGCAAACGCGTCTTCGTCATCATGTTGGGAGCCAGATCTCATCCTACTTTAGACGGGCAGTTCAAGCTTCTCGACGGTGACAAGATTGCAACTCTTGCCGCCGGGTTCATCATGGGCCTGGTTAAGGAGGCAAAGGTCCCCAATATCAACGTTGGTCTGGTGCAGACTGCTTATGCGAACGGAAGCGCGACGACATACGTGAAAGACACTTTGGTACGTTACTCATTTATTATTTTATGCTTTGCGTTATGCTTATCTTTCTTCACCAGCAAGTGCCAGTTGTATTTACCGCGACGGGCGTCAAACACCTTCACCACGCTGCCGAAGAATTCGACGTAGGCGTCTATTTCGAGGCAAATGGGCATGGAACTGTCCTCTTCAGCCCGGCAGCCATCAAAGCGTTTCACGCTACTGAAGGGTAAGTAGGAAATATGAGGCTTTCTTGCCATTACCCGATAGTTCGGGGAATTTGCGGATGTGCGACTCAGATGTACCTGTTTTCCAGATCCAGCCCAGCAGAGAAGGTGGCTCTCAACACTCTTCGAGCTCTCACAGACCTGATTAACCAAACGGTCGGTGATGCACTCTCGGACCTCTTGATGGTCGAGGCTATCCTCGTCTCGACTGGTCAAACGTTTGCGGACTGGGACACCGCCTACACAGACCTGAAGAGTCGGTTGGAAAAGGTCACCGTGACCAACCGGCTGGAGTTTGTGGCCATCAAGGCCGACACGGAGCTTGCAAAGCCTGACGGTGAGGAAAACAGACAATCGCAGTTTGGCGGGAAAATAAATCTCAACGCTGCCTTAACGCTTCCACAGGTCTGCAAAAGAAGATCGAGCAACAGCAGGCAAAGTTCAAAAACGGTCGTTCGTTTGTCCGGTACGTCATGAGCTCAAGCGCTCTCGCATTATCTTTCTTACTCCGAACAATATAACGCCCACGCTAACCCAAATTTGCCTAACTATGCATCTTTTATAGTCCTTCAGGTACTGAGGATGTTGTGCGTGTGTACGCCGAGGCCGACACACAGGCCAACGCGGACCTTCTTGCCAACATCGTTTGCGGCATCATCTTTGACCACCACGGCGGTGTCGGAACCCGACCCGCAGCGTTCAAGAAGGTTGGAGATGACGGCGAAGTCATTGCCTAAGCTATTGTCCACCCAAACTTTCCCAAACGTCCAAAGGGTTTGTGAAGGGAGAGGGACCGCGATGTTTATGTATCCATATCCTTTTTCTTCTCTATTTTCGCCTTGCACTCTGATTCTGCTGAGCCTGCAACCCTTGAACCCATTGTTTGAATCGATGCGTCTTTGGCGCCGCCCGAGCGAGATCCACATGTTCCAAGGGCCCTTGCAGTTGCTGTTGGTTGACAGACCCCTCGAGCGGGGGGCGTTTGGCTGTGCTCGTGGTCGAATTTCCGTCCTCTCCAAAGAACACGACGTTGACGGTCATGTCATCTCTCCACCTCCTGCTGTGCGGCGGTGGGATCCTGACCAGCTTCGCGAGCAACGCGGGGTCACCTCGTCCCACGGCGTTCCGGATGAGGCAGGTTGCCGCGTTGTCGTCGCTCCAGTCCCAATCGCCGCCTGCCCTGTTCGCAGGGTCCAGGAGGCTGGTACCGATGGTGGGGGGATCGGGCAGCAATTTGTTCCGCTGCATGTGACCTCCTACTAAGTCGACGGCTTGTTCGGAGGAGAGGCAGTCCCAGATGCCGTCCGTGGCCAGAATGAGCGCCTTGTCGGTGGATAGGTCAAGAGTGTAGTGGACGACCTCGGGTGAGGCCGTCACATATGGTGGGGTAAGATATGCCGCGTTCTTGCGCATACCGAGGGCATCCTTTTCGGCTTGGAGCCATTTGTAAGAGGAGTCACCTGCGTGAAGTCATGGGTTTAGCGCTCAAGCCTCTTTTCGAACTTCGTGCCAGGGAAACATTTGCTTACCGAACGCCCTTGTTGGCATTAGTCCACCAAGGATTCTTCCTCTCGCAACAACGGTCTTCTCCTCATCAGGATGCTCTTCCAACAACCTCGCGTACTCTGCAGGGTTGGAAGTTGTCTGATCTGCGCTCAGATCCACTGCTTCCAAACTCCCATCTCCTCTGCGCTTGACGATCACGGCTCTGCTGTCGCCCGTACAAGCCACGTACACATCCTTTCCCTCCATGTATGCTACGATGGCGCAGGATCCTGCCACGGCGGGTCGAAGTGCATGACGGAGAGTCTCAGCATACGGGACGTTCGAAGAGATCTCGATGCCGCCGTTGATGATGTCGGCATCCATGCGTTCGAACGCAGTCTTCAAGGCTGCTGTGACCTGGGCCTTACGAACAGATGGTGATGGAGGTGTCGTGGAGGTGGTGGGAATCTCCGATATGGCTTTGCCGACGTAAGCGCCAAGATATTGGGAGAGCACGATGGCGCATTCCGTTCCGCCGTGTCCATCGTAGACCCTGTTGCGATGGTCAGATGCAGCTTCATCTTGACAAGGACCAAACACGGATAAGAGAGACGTACCCAAGGATGACGCCCCCGCTCAACCGGTTCTCGCTGTGGTAGTCCTCCACCTGTGCGTTGGACGCGACCTGGTTCAGGTGATACCCTAACACGGGTGCCGACTCCACAACCACGCCCTGCTTGTCCTCTCCACCGAACCATCCTCCCCATCCCCTTTTCCCAGCCTTTCCCTTTTTCGCCTCGTCCGCCTTGACCAACTCATCCAGGTCCACATCAAACTTGCGCTCATGTTGCCTCAAGAAAGCCGTGGTGTGCTCGTCCGAGAGAGGTTCGCCGAGGAGACGCTGAGGGATCTTGTCGTTCTGAGAGGTTGAGGTGGGGGTGGGAAGGGCAGGCCGAGTGACATAGTAGGCGAGACCTGCGAATCCGGTCAAGGCGCCGACTTTTGCTGCGTTGCGAGCGGTGAGACGCGAGGGACGACGGACATTGTCACTGTTGCTGTTTGAAGTCGCGTAGCGGTGGCAGGGTTGGATTTGGGAGATTGCTCGAGTGGGTATGCGACATCTGCGATCACCTGGAATGGCCAGGAGCAGTCGGCGTACGGTGAACATCGTGTTGCAAAATAGCTCAAGTCCGTAGATGCTGGAGGTCCAGGTGGCAGGAGAGTGCGAGAGGAAGTGGGGTCATCCATGTTGCATGTCCATGTTGTCGGACTCGAAGCACGTCAAGCCAAAGCCAAGCCCAACAGCGCTGCACCACTCGCTTCGCGGTGTTAGAACCCATTGAGTGGGTAGCACCGCCATGATTGCAGCAAAGCGTTTGGCATGATTTCAGGTTCTTTTCTCCATCATTCGACATTACAAACAATACAGTATGCTAACTGAAATATAGTGGAAGAACACTGCGAAAAAGTACTACAATCGTAGGGGCGTTTACCATCCGGTATGACCAAGGCACGTTGAGCCGAACTACCATGGAAAGTGACAAGCATCTCCCATCTCTTTTGAGCATTCCTTGACTCCTCGCCGGCAGGGAGCGGGTCTGCCGAAAATGCTTACGGTATGTATTAGGCGAGCAGTGTCCAACGCGTCCGCGCGCCGGCCCTATCTGTGCTCGCACAAATCCCATCGAAACCTTCTGAAGCGTGCCACCTATGGCAGCCGCTGGCAAGCGCCGAAGTGACTGTCCCTTGTGCTGTGCCATGCAACCACGCCACAACAAGGAAAAAAAAAGAGAACATCGTCCCCTATAAAAGGCGAGCGTTCCCCGCACCCCACCAGTATTCGATGGGGGCTTGTCAGCGCTGGTTCGCTCGCCTTCTTCCTAGTCAAAATGGTATACCAGGCCATCAGGAGGACTCCTGCTTACCTTTCCACGCAAGCGTTCGTGTGCTTTTTATCGCTTCAAATAGTTCTGACCTCCCTCATAGCACGTGTGTTTCTTAATTTCAGGACGACCTTGAACGTTAATGTTCAACAAGTCCTGCTGGGCTTGACGACGTCCGCGACTATGCGCTCAACCTGTAAGCGCCCAGGTGATTTGGCCCTCTTGCGGAAGCCAGTCACAAGAATGACCGGACATGTCGATGCCATGAGCAATGGCAACGCGTTACTGCGCACAGTGGCAACCTACCCGGGCGGTCAAACAAACTCAACCAGAGACGTAGATGATGATGCAAGTGAGCGAGCAATGGAGTCACGAGCATGATGATTCAAGCGACATTAGCGGTAGTTACCAAGTGATTGTGCTGCTCCATTCCGAAAGATGTCAATTGACCCTCGACGTGACATTCGACCCTCGACATGACGTTCGATCGCTACCTCACCGTGAATCGTTATTTGACTGCACTCTCTCCTGTTCCTTCTAAGACCATTTCTGGTCACACTCTGCAGGGTGCGCGGGTTATGGAATCCCGAGTCGCGCTGAAAAAGATCGCGTTTCCCATAGCGCGATAGGGCACCGCAAGCACATAACTGTCGTCCAGTAAACGTCCTTCGGAAGCTGGCACATAACCTCTGATTACCGATGATCACTTCCGACAATGTCCATCCACGTCTTTCCCTCCTCCCGCAACCTTCTGGCCGTCTCAGTCTTGATCTCGGTGACGAGTCCCGGTCCGTCGTACGACATGGCACTATAGACTTGTACCAGACTCGCTCCTGCCCGACCGAAGGCGAGCATCTCGTCGGCTGACTGCACGCCCCCGCATCCGACAATGGGGACGCGACCGTTCGTCAGCTTGTAAAAGTCTCTGACAACCTTTAGGGAGAGAGTGTGGAGTGGCGGACCCGAAAGACCGCCCATTTCAGTCGTGAGCTTTGGACCTGGTTCGATGAACAAGAGTCTTGTCAGCATATTGGCAAACGAACATAGAGCTGTACTATTTGCTCCTTACCGGACTTTAGAGTCGCGGGCCGAGATATCGTGGTGTTGCTGATGATCATGCCGTCGATCCCAACACTTTCCACCACCGCGGCAATGTCCTTTAGCTCCTCGGCTCCCAAATCAGGCGCAATTTTCACGAGGAGAGGCGGGAGATGAGGGAGGGTTTGATCGCGGGCACGTTTGACCTGTTCAAGAAGCCGAAATCTGTCAGAACAAGATGCTTTACATTCCTGTAACACACTATCGTACGAACCTCCTGCAAGAGCTTCCGGATGGGTTCACGCCTTTGCAAAGCTCTCAGCCCCGGAGTGTTCGGGCTGCTGATATTGACGACCAGGTAATCGGCGAACGGGCCGAGCTGTGTGATCCCCTTGACATAGTCCGCGTTAGACTCTGCTAGGGAAACCTTGTTTTTTCCGAGGTTGACCCCGAGGAGACGGCCCTCACGGAGAGCGTGAGGAACATCTTTGGGTAGTTGCACTGGGTAGACAGCGGGTGCCCCGGACTCTGGTGTGAGATATTGCCGGTTCCGGTGCAAGAACTTTCGAATGCGTGACTTTAGACGTTGTTCGACAACTTCGATGCCGTCAGAGTTGAAACCATAGCGGTTGATGACGGCTTTGTCTGCCGAGAGTCGGAACATTCGAGGTTGCGGGTTTCCTGGCTTTGTAAACCCGCATATTCTTAGTTTGACTGTAGCAATCAGATACACCATTTCCGCAAACTGCTTGTTCCTCACCTGTGCGAGAGGCGTGACACTGCCGATCTCCACCATGCCAAAGCCAAATCCTAACAACGCGTCCACGGCCTCCGCGTTCTTGTCAAAGCCAGCGGCCAAACCCAAAGGATTCGACAACGCGCGGCCCCACACCTGAGAAGAGCAGAGCGATGCTGAGTCTCCTATTTCAATGAATCTTCACGCGCCGAAAGAGGAGAAGGGTTACCTCCGTTTGCAAAACGGCATCGTCCTCGCCTCGCTCACTAGGCACCAGCCCATGCTTCGCAGCCCATATCGCAAACTTATGCGCCTGCTCGGGATCCAAGAGCGCTCGCAGGATCGGCATGGTTCCATATCGATGAGCGGCAGCTCGGGTGTCGCTCAGGTAGAGTGCTCCCAGGACCAAAGCGGATACACTCGCAACGAGAGCCAGACCGGTCCGTGTGCGCTGTCCCGCGGTCGGTGCCTCATAGGTCGAAGATGCAAGAGTTCGTGGGAACTAACAGGTCGGAGGTTGCACCATCATGAGTTCAAGTCCCACAAGTGGAGCGTAACGGAATGGCAAAGACGAAGGAGGTACCGGTCGAGAAAGCGGTGCCTGGCACGAGATCCTCACGCGAAGAAGCGGCGATTGTTGCCTCCCAGCGGCCGACACCTTTGCGCATACTCCTCGAAACATGATCCGCTACTCCTTGAAGGGCCTAACGCTCTGTATTGTGTTGTAACTACCCGTTGTCAAAATGGAATTCTTGGGGAAATTGATTCGAGACTTCGGAGGAAATGTCCAGCGATTTTTTTCGGCAGCGCCCCAGCAGACATGGCGATGAGCTCTGAGCTGCCCAGGAGCTGCCCACTGAAACAAGCCCTCTCAGAGGTTTAGTGCCGCATTCCTCATAGAGCGCTACGAGCGTGGGAGTCTTTCTGAAGACCACTGGACACCGTGTGGGGATGGGATTTCCCGTGCGTTCTTGGTTGCGCAGGTATATGCTTGGTGCTGAGCGGTTTTCGTCAGCCAGCCATCTTCCGTGTGTCAAGAAATTTTCTTTCATACACCCCTTATGCACTTATACGGATCTGCCAGTTCTAGGTGAGCAGCGAGTCCGCCTATGGATAGAAGACTTGAAATCTCTCGTAGTCTTTCTTGCGATCATCGTGGGGTTCGGTGATTGAGGATGAACTCTGTTTGAAAGCTTCCGGAGGAATAATGGCTAGTGTACTGAACAGAACTATGCCACCTCAACAGGTACTCTCTACACGCCGCTAGAAAGAGAGCGAGAGCCACTGCAGAAAATCATTGCCACTTATCACAGCAGATCGATCGAATACTCTCTATCCTCCCGGTCTTCGTCACCCAGGGCACCGACGACGAGAGGTGGGTGCCGAATCCATGTCTGCGGGTAAAAAATCTTTTCTCCACCGGATCGGATCGGGAGACGACGCATGACCTCCGAGTGGGTTTTCCCCTGGACGTGCTGAGGGAGGAGAAGGGTTCGAAGATTCGGACAAGCCTTGAGGATGGTCATCACCACCGATCCATTGATGGTCCCGCTTGCACCGGTGAGGTTGAGATGCAGCAGGGAAGGAAGACCGAGTCCGTTGGCTCCAACGGTGAGAGAGGTGATGCCTTGGTGGGTGATGCGCCAGCACATGGCGATGTCGAGGATCTCGAGGTTTGGACAGACCCCACCGAGGACTTGGAGACTCATGTCCGAGACGGAGGTGCAGCCGTTGACGACGAGACGCTTGAGATTGGATCCTCGACCCCGACCTAGAGCCATGATGCCGGAATCGGTGATGGATGTTCTCGTCACCGCGAGAGCCGTGAGATCTTCGGCTCCTTCCGCGAGGACTTTGGCGGCCACGTCTGTGATATTCGGACAGTGGCTGAGGATGACGGTGGTGAGACGCGGGAAATTGGCAACCAGACGGGTGACGACCTCGTCATCCACGAGAGTGCTGCCAAGATCGACGACCTCGATGGGAGATCCTCGAGTTGACTCGAACAGGGTAAGAAAGTATTTTGGCTTGATGCGGGACCTAGCCAGACAAAGCGTGCGCAAACCTGTCAACTGCTTGAAAGCATCGGAAAGGTTGTAAAATTGACGGTTGGAGATCGCGTCCTCGAAGACGCTGCAGCCTGTAAGGTTGAGTCGGACGAGTCTCGAGCCGGCCTGGCGGAGAAAAGTAGACAAGGCGGCAGGTTCCAGGCTGTTGACTTCGAGTAGGTCGATGGCCGTCAACGACGGGCAGTGGCGGCCCAGGCTCTCAAGAGCGCGTCCGGGGAGCGGAGTGTGCGCCGCCTCGAAACTGAAAAGATATGGAAGAGATTCTGGCAGGCTCTCCAGGATGGCGATCATGTACTTGCGATCGCCGGGGTCCTGGGTACGGTTGCCGAGAGCCCACGTGATCTTACGAACGCGAGCGGGATCCATTCGCTCGTTTGTATTCGTCTTGTTGCCGCTCTGGCTCCTTTGGTCTGTGACTCCAGCGTAGAACTTGAAGAATCGTGTAAGATCAAGATTGTAAACGAATTTCGGATGGGTCCAAATAAGTCGCTGGGCAGTTCTGCACCAGTTCTTGCAGACACGTGCAACATTTGCGAGCTGAAAAGATGGCCCGATACGTTCGAAGATGAGCTCCAAAACCTCGACTCCTAACTCGCCAGCTATGTTGACTCCTCTCTGAGTGGCGGACGGCGTATGCTCGTTCGCAGAGACGCTCCGAGTAACTTCTCGATTACCACATTCGATTTCCATGAAATCAATTGAGACCCGCTCTGGTGCCTCTGCAATACCGTGCATTGGTTGAAGGCTCGTCTCGGGCGGCTTGGGCTGCTGATCGTATCCGGCAGCGCCATTTGCGTACAAAATGAGTCTGGTAGCTTTCAATGCCTAGGCAAAGTTTGCAAAAGCGAACATTAAAGAAGAGCATACATCAACATGTGAACAGAACTTAAAGCAGAGTACCTTCTGTCTTTTGTGAGTGTTTTCAGGGTCTTCCAAAGCCTCTTGGCACAGCTTCATGGTGAAAAGACCCATGCGAAGTGGTATGCCCTCTCGTCCCGCGTCGGACATGGCCATCGCGATGAGATTGATGTAGGATGCTTTGCTCCTTCGACCAATGATGAGATAGGGAGCTGCGAGGAGCGGTTAAGGTTGTGTTGTTCTTTGTTCTTTGGCAATGGCGGCAAGAGATCGTTTGTCTCTCGGTTAACACCTTTCTGACGCCGCTCGTTCCTCGCTGTCGGTTCGGTAGCTCGAACACCGTTACACATCTGGGGCTTTCTCGGCGGGTTATCGGCTAACAAAGATGATTGATGACGTTGTATCATGGACAGGAGCCTCATCAGAAAAACGTATGGCAACGACATCCAAGTTGCCGATGAGTTCTCTCTCCATACCGAGTACCCTCGAAATCGTATCAGATGGCCATCGTGGGAAAGGATTGTCAGCTCGAAAAGCACAAGACTAAGTATGGATAAATCATCCCATTGGTTTGAAAACACATCAGACACACGGAGATCAACACGTCCCAGCATCTCATACTCCTCGTCTTCAGAGCATGGTGCTCCCAGTATATAACTCGGCAGCCTCTGGTCCCTCATACCCACCATGACGAAACGTGAATCCCACAAACTGATCCCTGACCTCCTTTCCCAAAGGTCCATCCCCACTCTTTCCCTCCACATCCCTCATCCTCTCCTGGACCTCCTTGTACATCTTCATGTCAGCCTCGTCCGTGAAATCGTCAAAGTAAGCCGTGTCCGTAGGTTCCTTGAGAGCGGGGACGAAGGGCGGACGGACGAGAGGGGTGGCACTTCGAAGACGGGTGAAGGGGTGGTCCACGAAGAAGGGATGGACTTGGATGGCCTGAAGGGTCTGGAGACGGCTGGCGGAGTTGATGAGGAACGAGGTGATGAGATCCCAGGCCGTATCAGAGAGATTGAACTCGACGTCGGCTCCCGTGTATTCGGGTCGTTCGAGAACGACGGCCCAATTGTAGACGTTGACCCATACTTCGTCTGTCGTGGCTGCTGTGAAGGGTGGGAAGCCTGAGAAAAACAGATGAGGTTTAGGTTTCATGCTGGTCATGCGGGGTCGGTGGAGTTCTCGAGTTGTTTACCGGCAAGACATTCAAACAGGATGCACCCGATGCTCCAGTAATCTGCTGCCAAGCCGTAGCCTTCCTGCTTGCCGTTCAACACTTCAGGCGCCATGTAATCTGGGGATCCCACGAGCGAATAAGCCTAGAGACATCGCCGGGATCAGTGACTTCCATTGCTTTCGAAGAGAGGATCGTGACTACGACTCTCACCAGCATGTCCTCGCGACGAATGGATCTGTGAATATTTCGACGTTCAGCGGTAGACCTTGGGGTTGGTTGAACCTTCGATGCCACCGACAACTAAGGAAAAGACCAGAATACCAGATCAGCCAAGCTATACCACCTGACATTCCCCCAAGACTCCTTACCCTCTTCTCCATCCTCTCGACCATGGCAGTGCTCAACCGTCCCCGACTCAATCCAAAATCCGTAAGTTTCAGATGTCCGGTCGCGTCTACCAAAAAGTTCTCCGGCTTGAGATCCCTGTGAATGTAACCTAGCTGATGAAGCTCGGCGACCGCGACGACCATCTCGGCGACGTAGAACCGGGCGTGAGCTTCTCGCAGGACGCCGGAGTTGTTCAGCAGGGTCCGCATGTCGCCTCCGGGAACGTACTCCATGGCGAGGTACACGTGATCGGTGTCTTGGAAAGCGTAAAGGAGCTTGACCAGCCATGGCGTGGATGTTCGCGTCAGGATGTCTCGTTCAGTTAGGATATGATCGATCTGAAGAAATGAGATTTGAGGATGGAGATTTCGTGTTGCAACTGATACTAGATCATGGTTTCACCTCTCCGAGCTTGTGAAGCTGTTTCTTGCTCATCTTCTTCAGCGCGCAAAGTTCCTTCGTGTCGTTCTTTCGTGCGAGAAACACCTAGAGTAGAAGCAGCAATCAGACATCAGGAACACTTTCTTATTGTCCGAGACAACCGGGCCACTAACCTGTCCGTAGCCGCCCTGTCCGACTTGCGTCAAGATGTTGAAGCTGGCGAGTCGGGTGCGTGTGCGTCGCTTGCGAAGGACCACTCTCTCCTTTCCGCAATACCGCTTCCAAGCGCGTTGCTGTTCCTCTTCACCCGCCTGTGGGCGCAAATCCAGGACGAGAGATGTTCAGTGCCTTGTCGATCTTTGACAGGATCATGAACTTGGGCAGCGAAAACGACTTACGTTCTGATGTTCGTTTCGAAAACTCTGCAACCTCTGCTTGCGATGGTCGAGGTACGTCAATAGATCATAGTAAAAGTCATGAAAGTCTGCGATCGTTTTGCAGTCGTTGATCAGCGAAAATGTTGTGCCTGTCCAGAGTCAACGCACGACGATGGATGCAACACTCACAAACATTCGACAACTCCAACTTTCGTCTCGTTGCAGCACTAGGAGGTCCCTCGTCCTTCAGATGCGTTCGTCCCGCCTCCCTCTCCGCGGCGGGACTAGCGTGCCTCGGTGGCCTGCCGGCGGGTCTAGGAGGGATGGGAGGCGGAACGAGCTCCTTGCCTCGCTTCTTGTCGACAGATAGCGCGAGGGAAGCGAGGTTCTCGGTGATCCGGTCAACGGTCGCCGAGGAGGCAGGTTGGGTCGGAACGGGGATTCTTGTATGTGGCGATGCGAGAGGGTTGCAGCGAGGAGATGGCGGGGTGACGGTGCCCGGACGAGGGAGGTTGGAGGACATCATGGTTGGAGCGGTGCAAAGGGCAATGACAGCGACGACGATGATGACAAGCGGATGACAAGCGACGCTGACCAGCAGGGGGAACAAACGGTCTGAGGGCAAGACTGCCTGTTGCCTGACGAAGGTGCGAGGAGAGAGCGGAGCGGGAAGAGGACGAAGGAGCGGACTTTGAAAACAAAAGAGCACACACTTTTTTCGAGAGGTCCCAGCGGCCCACTCCAACCCGTCAACAGAAGGTCGCTCACGTAAAGAGAAGACTTGAGCTTGTGCGCGAAGTCGCAAAGGGACATGTGGACAATGTACAGGTAAAGAGGGCAAGTTACATTTTTCTGGAAACGGTTTACAAAACAAAACCCGCTAGCAAGGAGGACTAGGGTGCAAGAGGGGAGGAGAGCATGTGACGAAGCCTTCGCAGCAGGACTTTTCGATGGGGTATGTGGGTCGAGGAAGCAGGGACTTGACGCTGAAGACGGGCGCTTAGCACTTGCACCCGCCAGCAGGGCACTCGCATGCGGAACCGCACGAGCATGAGTGGGTGCGACCTTGGTCGACGGCAGCCTTCTCCTTCTCTCCGCACGCGCATCTGGACAAGGGGACGAATAAAGAGAGGGCACGGAATGAGAGATCTGATTGGAACAACCGAAGGACGCATCGGAACCGAGAAGGTTTACTTTTCGTGACTGGCAGCGCAGACGCAGTTCTTTCCGCAGTCGCACCCGGCAGCGGCCTTCTTCTCCTGTCCCTTGGCCTGGACTTCGGCCGAGTTGCACGTGCACTTCTCGCCCTTGGATCCGGCGCATGAGCACCCGACGCCGCACGAGCAGATGCCGAGCTTCGAGTCCTGAGGGGCAGTTGAGGAAGACATGTTGTTGTTGTGGGTTGGTGTTCGAGGGTGGAGAGGTTGATGTGCTTGTTGCGAGTGACTGATAGTATACGTCAAGAAGGTTGAGAGAGAATGATTGGGGGGAGGTTGTGACTGCAAAAAAACCAAAGGAGGGGGTGGGGTAAGTGCAACCTCCCTTTATAGGCGCGCGTTTACAGTACTACAGTGCAGAAGAGAGACTTGTGCCCCATATACCACCAATGCGCTGAGGCTTGGTCACCCATGCGGGCGGGCGAGCACATTTGCTTGGCTCGCACAATTCCCTCTCTGCTGCACAAACCCCTCAAAAGCCCATCTCGACGAAGGGCATCCATCCCATGGCACCTCCGTCTTCAATACTGTATTACTCAAGAACCCGCGCCATAGCCCACAGCAGGGGTAGAGCTTGGTCACAGCGTGAATGCGGTGCGCTCAGAAAACCCGATTTGCAACCAGTTTCCCATCTTGCTCACAGAGAGAGAGAGAGAACAGATCGTTCACCTTCGGGCATCTTCTCACGGTTCTTATTCGTCAACAGTTGAAGCGTGCACCACTCCTCACGCGTGCTTTGCAACGTTGGGCATGTTTTGGTGTTGAACAGCGTTTCTCTCATGCGTTGCTCCGCCCAAGTCACCCACGGCCCTTAACAGTTCCATTCTCAATCCCACGTTGCTCACTTCAAACGACTCCTTCCTCTGTCGAGTCAGATACTCTGCTCAAAGCCTCACGGCCGTGGACCCTTGCCGAAACGTCAGAGCTGTTCCGTCTCCGCGATGCCGAAAGACTCAGCTGGGCAAGTGTTGCGCTCCGTATGGGCCCCACAGAGTCCGACTGAGCGTCCAGCAGAAACATCGGAATTTCCGCCAAATACGGCTACAAAAGAGCGCGCATGGCTGGACGGAAGAGCATGAGCACATGATCACCAGAGCAATCACATCTGCTGCGCCTCAGGGAGTTGCAGTCGATTGGCAAGCTATCGCTCGCTCGCTCGGAAAACCGGTAACAACTTGTCGTAAGCATGTGCCTCGAATGCTTGCTACAGCGCGCGGGCGCTGGAGCGATTCTGAGGACGCCGTTCTGCGCGAGCATCTAGTCGACTCCCTCCCACGCATTGGGCGAGGAGCACTCAACACGGTGGCCGAGGTCCTGAAGAGGTCGCCCGAGGGAGCTCGCGGAAGATGGTTGCAAACGGTGAACCCAAGTTTGAAGAAAGGGCCTTACACCTTCGAGGAGGAAGAAACGATACGCCGTTACTTCGAGCAGACCGCTGTGAAGCTTGGACGCCCACGCTGGTCAGAAGTTGGCCGTCTAGTCGGCCGCAGTTTGAACGATATCTGCAATCACTGGAGTAGGAACCTTGATCCGAAGCTGCGCAAAGGGCCGTGTTCCGCGGAAAAAGACGAGTCAGAAAGCCAGAACTGGGCAACCCTAGCTAGAAGATTGTCCCGCTCACCTACGCGGCTCGACTGGCGTCGCAAGGTGTTACTGAGACGCCAGGCTGCGCAGAGGTCAGATAGTGCTGGTCCGAATCAAACGGCTGTGTAGACATGCAAAAAGTATATTCCTTTGTCAGCAACGTCAATTCGTTCTCATATTGGAAGCCCCAAACACTTCTGCCAGGTTCGCCCAGATTATGGCTCGTTTTGAGTGGCTATGCATGACGGGACTAAGCCCAAACTAGTTGCACTGAAGGGCTAGCGTTTTCACAAGATTTTCAGGATTCTTCCGTGAGACGCTCAGGCAATTTGAACATCGACGGACGAGCTCATTCTGGGACGGTGGGTCTGATGATGCAAGGTACATCAGTCACAACATCCCGCACATTGCTTTGTCGCTACAAAGTGCCAGGTTTTTTACCGGGTCGTGCGATTTTTGAGCGTGCGCAGTCTGCGCCGGATGTCCGGATGATCGGGACAGGCACAAGGATTGTGAGGCTGTCGAATGTTTTCGATCAACTCCGACGACTCCGACGACTCCGACGACGCTCTCGGCACGACGCTTCATCTTCATGTCAGATTTGGCGGCAGAGAACCCTCGAGGACCTAACGAGGTATGACCGAGACAAGCGTGCAGTTGCACCATAATGACACTGCATTAGGAACTGTGATCTAAGGAAAGTTCGTAAAGAGAAGTCTTCTCTGGAAATCTGTCTGGCCCTGGGTGCAGGAGCGGTGCCCATGTCCATGAAGATGCTGGCAGCAAGCACGTGCGACCGTCGTGGATGGCGTCAGTCTGACATGGGCGCACACTTCTTGTTTTATCAAGCTATCGCACTATACTATATCAAGCGTCGTCATCTCTTCTGGCCTTTCAGTCAGCTATAAACGCGCGCGGCTTAGGCCCGAAAGGAGGGCGGAGTTGAGGATCCCATTGCACATTCGAACGCGAATAAGAGATACCAGGTACAAAACATTTGAAGGGCACGAACAGGGCCGATAACGCCGTCTACTTCTCAAAGAGGCTATCTGCTCAGAGCCACCGGCGTCATGGCAAAGCTAGATCTGACTTCACATAAATACCTAGGAGTGATCACGCCCTCCTACTCTTTCTCATCCCCACATAGCTCGCCTTCCACAACCCGGTCAAGCGCCATCAGCTTCCTTCTTTCTTCTTTCATCACATCATCCATATCAGAATGAAAACTCAGCTCTTTGCGCTTCTCCTCGCGGGCTCCGCGGTCGCCATCCCGTTGCGACGAATCCCAGCCAAGCTCGAGTTGCTCGCCCTGCCCCCTCTCCCTGCTGCCGAATCAGCTGCGGCCACGACTGTCCTGGCCACGGGGACCGGTCCAGCAACCGCGTTTGCCACCGCGACCGCCGTTGTCGAGCGAGACCTTGAGCGTCGTCAACTTATCGCAACCGCTCCTTATGCGACCGCCACTGCTGCCTACGCAACCGAGACCGCTACCGCCACCGCCACCGACACCGCCGTTGCGACAGCTCCTCCCGGAAGACGCAACTTGGAGGCTCGTCAGATCGGTCCCTTTGTCCCAGAGATCATCGAGTCCATCATCCAAGGCATCGAGTCGACCCTCGCTGCTGTCGAGAGCGCGGCTGCAACAGCCACGGCTTCCATTCCCGGACTCGAGCGTCGTCAAGATCTCATCACGGCCACCGCACCTGCGACCGCAACCGCAACGGCGTACGCATCATACGCAACCGCTCCGGCACCGGCCGCTACCCTCGCCGCTCTCGAACGTCGACAGCTCTTCCCTCCCTCCATTGAGAGTATCCTGGGCGAGTTCACCACAGTAGCCGCCAGCGAAACTGCCACCGCAACTGCCACCGCTATTGCCACCGCGGCACCCGGAGTGGTCCTCTTGGTTCGCAAGCCATCCCGTCTCGAGGAGGAAAAGTAGGGTTGACCCCCGGCTGAGTCCCTTCGATGAGAACCCCTTTTGGTCCTTCATGCTTTTCCTGCTTTTCCTGCTCTCTCTCTCCCCCTTTTTCCCTTTTCTACAACTATTTCGGCCGCTTTGCGTCTCTCTAGGGCGGGGGAACGCTTTCGTCTATGCACCTTTTTATTGCTACATTCGATTCGAAAACATACAGAATTTCTATTAGCAAATAGTGCGGGATCCCATGACAATCGCAACTGGGATATGTAATTACGGCAGACCTCGTACCTACAGGTCAAAGGCTCGCAAGTCCACGTGGCATCGCTAATATCTTATTTGCCAGGGCACGCCCCCGCGTTCCGCCAAGTTATATTATAGTTAATCTAATCTATGGGTTACTATTTCTAAAAGAATGGTAGGGCGAGCACGGCGCCCGCTCGGATGTAACAACCGACGAACAACGGTGCCGCAATGCCCAGCACCGTCAGGCATGCCGCCCACCTGACCCACTTGCCCGTCCTCTTGTACCACGCCGTCCGACTGAGTCGCATCTCGGCGAAACACAGGAGACACTGTATGACGAAGAAGAGGGTCGTGTTGAGGGATCGGACATGGAAGGTGATGAGGTTGATATGATCGTGAAAGATCCCGGAGAGCACAAAGACGGCGAGAGCACGAAGGAAGGAAGTGGGTTCCCGCGGACCCGTCGGGAACGTCATCGGCGCTGGGACGCCCGCATCTGGTGCGCAGACGGTCTCATCGTCCGTCTTTTTCGTGTCGGTAGGAAGCCGCTTTCCGGCGAAGACGTTGGCGAGGGCTTCCTGATACATCCCGTTCCACCTTCTCGCCCAGAACCCTCGGACGCTGCTGGCGAGGAACGGGGAATCGAACATGTCCCGCATGCGGATCCCGAGGACGGGTTCGGAGATGCCGATGAGAAGGTCGGCCACTCCGCCCATCCATATGTAGAAGGCCAGACCCATGCCGAGGGAGGCGAGGTACAGTTTCGGGGAGTACCATGGCGTGCCGTCCCACCATATCCTCACGGAGGTAACGGTGTGGTAATGGGAAAAGAGCGTGCGCATCGCAGCGAAGAGAACAATTTTGAACGATGCCCTGCAACGGAACCTCAATGAGGAACATGGCTTCAACCAAGAAATTCGTTCAGCTCCTTGCACGAACTCACCTGAACATCCTGACCCAGAACCTCTTTCCCGCACCCACTATCCTCGTGTCCGTCCTGTCGACAAAGATCCAGCTCCATGCAACAAACCCCTTCCATCCACCCTGCACCACGGACCGACACAATGCGTCGTCGCGAGCCAGCTCAGCGGTCCTCATTGCTGACAGCCACGGGATGGTGACACCGAGTAAGCGGACGGGAAGGGAAGGGTGAGGAAAGACGTGAGCGAGTGCCGGGTAAACAAACGCGATGAGAAGGAGGGCTGTGGAGCGCGGACGGGACGGCGGGAGGTGAACGATGACATTATGAGTGACCACGAGGAGGAGGGCCAGCGAGAGAAGGTGCAAGACCATGAGCGTAACGGGGGACAAAGAGGTCATGACAGTCATGATGCAGGACTCAAGCGGGATAACGAGATAAACAGCGAAGTACAACGTTCGTCGTCGTCCTTTGGGATGTGCTAAACTAAACTCCGCCAGGGCAAACCCCGAAGCGGTTTTAGGAAGGTGCGTGTGGCGCAGAGCTTGATACTCCAGCTTTCCGACGGAGAAGCTGCTGCCCAGCGTTTGCGTCCAGTAGCGTCAAAGCGGCACAGAATACCCGACGAGCAGCGATGGAAACTTGCCGAGGTGATGGAAACTGACATTTTCCAAGTTAGTGGGGCTCTTGAAAGATGCATATCTAAGATGCTATTTAACGGAGTGGCCACGCCGCAAAGTGGTCGCTCTGATTCGAAGAGACCTCCTTCCTCCTATCAGCAGTTGATACTTCCAGTATCTCAACTTGCAACAGGATCAGGGTGAGAGGTAGCCATCAGATTGTGCCATAGAGTCAACATGTTGTTGGTAGCAGGGAGAAAGCTCTGAGAGGCGCCTCGACGCGCAAGACAGTCCTGCCCCTTCAGCTGCCCTTTCTTGTCCCGCGTTCCTTTGTCCAACAACAACTACGATTTCGAACGGTGGCACCGAAATAACTTCCAAAAAATCCACAGCAAACAGCAAACATGTCCCAAGCACCTTCTCTGAAGACATCCCGCACCATGGCCGAGACCGTGAAGGAGGGTAAGTCTGATGCGGGACTCCATCTTCTGTCAAACTCGCCGCGCCTGCTGAACGGCTGCTTTGATCAGGCAAAGCTCTGCTCAAGACTTCTGGTCGCATCAGGGTGAGACAGCAACCACTGGATCCTGATAGGAAAATGTTCGAAGAGGTTGAGAACTCGTGCTTTGCTTTGTAGGGACCTCGTACCAGCCGAGGACCCGCTGGAGCTCAGGTGTCTCGGGCCACTAGAGCTGGATTGCAGTTCCCCGTCGGTGAGACTCCTACCTTCCTGTATCCCAACCTGGCCAACTCAGTAAAACGCATGGACTGGTTTCTCACTGGCTTCCTGTCCACGGATACTTTATCGCAAAATTCCAGGCCGTATCAACAGGTTCCTGAAAAAGGGCCGCTTTGCCGCCCGCATCGGCAGCGGAGCTCCCATCTACCTGGCCGCCGTCCTCGAATGTAAGCAACAAGCACTATCCGTTCCCTTCTCCCTCGTTTTGAAAACACCCGCATGCTAACTGCGACCCTTCGATCCGGTTTTTCTCAGACTTGACAGCCGAAGTCCTCGAACTGGCAGGCAACGCCGCTCGCGACAACAAGAAGGCTCGCATCATCCCTCGTCACCTTCAACTGGCGGTCCGTAACGACGAGGAGCTGCACAAGCTGCTCAGCAAGGTCACTATCGCACAGGGCGGTGTCCTACCGGTACGGTTTGAAGAGGTTCATCTGTATCGTAATCCCCTCGCCGAGGGTCTCATATTTCTTTCTCTAGAACATCCACCAAATCTTGCTGCCCAAGGTCACGGCCACGAAGGCGAAGGCTGCAGAGTCGGCGACTCCTGTCAAGAGAGCAACCACCGGAGGAAAGACAGGAGGAAAATCGACCGGTGGAAAGGCTTGAAAAAGTGGAATGCCACAACAACCCCAATGCAAAAGTTGAACTACGCAGTGGGACGGCGGAGATGATTAGTTTTTCAAACAGAGCTCAATGGACTTCCATGCAGACTTCATGCCACAAGCAAAGTCGATAGACGCGATGGACAGAATGGGAGCCTTCCGCAAAGAATGCTTCCCTCAGTCGATCATCCATACACTCCGTCGGCATCCGTGTCTGGAGACCAAAGGCACATGCTCTCCCATCACCGATCATCCACCGATCATCAAAAGACTACATCCAGAAGAGGGACAAGGTTCGTCGCAGCGCATGTATTTTCCAGGCAGCAATGTCGCGATTCTACACTTAGAAAGTGCTGGGGCGGACACCAGAGAAAACGGGGCGGAAACGCTTGCTGGCGGGGCGGGACAGACGGTGGGGGAGG
>JADGJA010000283.1:0-26325 GCA_027596035.1 Thoreauomyces humboldtii
GGGGAGGCGGGGAGACGCAGCAACTTGAGGCTCGCCAAGAATATATAAACTCAAGTACAGTTTTGAACTGGCCGAATGCTAGTGTTCAGCCGGGAAGCACAAGATTGTACTGTGCATGTCCACGAAAACCCTACATCACCTCTTTATAGGCTTGTAGGATTTGATCTTCCTAGCCGCAGAGTTGACCGGAAGCCGCTGAGATGGGTCGGTGGTGGCACCCATCGTGAAAAGAGGCATGCCGCCAGCAGCCGCACCTGGGGATTGCAAGCCGGGACTCGGAGCTCCGCCGTTAAATGCAAAGGCTCCCGGGGAACCTGCCGCGGTAGGTTGCTGAGCGGGACCACCAAAATTGAAGGCGCCGGCACCAAAGGACGGCGTGGCGGTCGGAGACGCTGTGGCGGCACCTGCGTTTCCAAAACCCGTACTTCCACCGGCACCGAAAGTCATGTTGAGTGGAGCGGGTTTGGCAGCTCCGCTTGCTCCTCCGCCGAAAGCAAAAGCGGCTCCTGAAGGGTTGGAAGGACCGGCACTCGCAGCCCCAAAGCCAAAACCAGTCGACACACCTGGGCCGTTTGCTGCTGGTGCGCCGAACGCAAAAGATCCGGAGGGTGCCGCGCTGGGTGCGCCGAAGGAAAATGGAGCAGCTGACGGGGGACCGGACGTGGGAGTAGCCGCGCCTCCAAAAGCAAAGGGTGCAGCCGAGGCGGATGCTGTAGGAGCGGCTCCAAATGTGAATCCTCCCGAAGCGCCAGCGGGAGAAGGGGATGGCGCTCCGAAAGAAAACGACGACGGTGTAGCAGTGGGGGCGGCTGCCGAAGTTGCGCCAAACGAGAATGGAGCGGCAGATCCTGAAGCGCCTGTGGCACCGACCGCCCCGAACGCAAACGGAGCCGGGGAGCCCGGTGGAGCTGAAGACGACAACGTGGTCGCACCAAACGCAAAGGGAGTAGCTGAAGCTGAGGTAGCTGCAGACGAAGCGGGCGCCCCGAAAGAGAACGGTGCCGAGGAGGCTGAAGCGGGCGCTGCTGGGGCAATAGCAAAGGGAGTAGCAGAAGCTAAGGTAGCCGCAGATGAAGCGGGCGCTCCGAAAGAGAACGGTGCCGACGAGCCTGAAGCAGGCGCTGCTGGTGCGCCAAAGGAAAACGATGTCATTGAGGTGGTTGCAGCGGGCGCAGATACCGGGGCCCCGAAAGAGAAAGAAGCCGGCGTCGCTGAGGCAGGGGCTGCAGTGGAAGTTGGGGCTACAAAGCCCGATCCAAAAGCCGGTGCAGAAGAGGCCGTCTCAGATTTGGTGGTTGGAGTTCCCGCTCCTCCGAAGTTGAACTGTGAATTGAAATTCTTGGCGGTAGAAGATTCCCCGGTCGTAGTCGAGGAAGCAGAAGCGGCACTTGGCCCCGCAAAGGAGAATGGGGCTGGCGTAACAGATGCGGATTCTGCTGTGGACGCGGACCCGCCGCCGAAAAGCGATGGAGTCACCTGTGTGGTGCTTGCTGGAGTTGGAGCCCCTCCAAAGAGCAACGGCGCTGTTGTACTGGAAGTCCCGGAACCCGATGGCAGAGCGGCAAATGACAACGCGGAGGGAGCCGCCGAAGCGGAATTAGAGGGGGTCCCCACCTCAGAGGTAGGAGCGGAAGATCCGAATGAGAAAACTCCGGGTCCCGCCGGCGTCTGTGAGGATATCTAGTCGCCATGGCAAAGTGTGTCAGCAACGTCAACTCTATCCAACTAAACTTACGGTCAGCTCACCTGAGGCAGTGCAAGCTTGGCAGCATTTCGTTGTTGCTCAGTTTCACGCTGTTCTTTCTCTTTTCTGGCTTCATCGGCAAGTCGCCTTTCATCATTGCGCCTCCGTTCAGCAGCCAGTTCCTGTTCCTGTTGACGTTGCCTTTTAGCTTGCTCCTCCTGCTGCCTCAAGGCCTCCGCGCGGGCGCGCGCAGCCTCTTGCTCGACTCGTAGTTGCTGAGCTTTGCGCTCTTCATCAGCCTGCCGGCTGCTCTCTTCTGCCTCCCTGCGTTCACGCATTGCACGATCCGTATCTTCCAGAAGTTTCCGAGCCATTTCGTGAGTCCTATCGTGATCCACAGGTGTAGCGCGCGCCATGTGCCAGCGTAAATCTTTTTTGGCATTTGGATTCGTTGACTTAAGCTTCAATCGCGATCGGGGTGTGCCCGGACTTTTCGCTCTGGAAGCAGTAGATCGCATCATAGGAGCCAGCCGTACCGTCTCTTCCTGATAGACGGTCGTCTCGATCTGACGCCTTTTGGCAGAAGTTGAAGGAGCGCCTTCTTCGTCGAGGTCGTCCGAACCCGCTTCCTGAGAAACTTCGTCTCGAGAGCGTTTGTTACCAGCCACAACGCTAGTATCCCTCCATAATTCTGCAACTGGGATACGCTTCGGCGTGCCTGGGGTCGCCGTCGGAGTGATGCCGAGCTTCCGGCTAGCCAATGTATGCCAACCGTCTTCTGGCCTCATGATTTCCATCATTCGATATTCCTGTTCTGAGAGAACAGAGGCATCTACTGGGGTATTTTGAGGAGGAGCATATCGGGGTGTAAGTGGCGCAGCTTTGTGAGATGGCGTAGTGAAAGGACTGCCGTTGAATGGTGCGGTTGTCGAAGAGCGGCTGGGAGTATGGAATTCGGGCGAAGACGGACCAGGGGATGGAGATCGATTCCATCGGGCCGCGGGTGACTTGTATTTGCGTTCAGGAGTAGCAGCAGTCGTCTGGAGATCAAGTGTTAGTTGGGAGCGAGATATAACTGCGCAGGGGACCCGCGTGAGAATTCCCCGTGAACACTCACGTCCATCTCTTGCTGATCCCCCGTATCCCTACTTGGCGATGACCCAGGTGATGTCTCATTGTCTGCCAATGACTTTGGGGTGGCGGGGCTCGTTGCACCGGGAACCCAGAAGCGTTTCAGGGCCTTGAACATTGTTTTGATGGAGCGAGCAGGTGAAAGATGATGGTATGAAAAAGCTAAACGTCAACAACGACGAATAAGGAACGACGAGATTTGACAATCAGATGGACGAGCTTCGCTTGCAGGTCTACGTTGGCTCTGTTGCGAGTGTTTGTTCCGTGTGGGAAGAGTGATGCGAACTACCGTAGGGGATCGACCGGCAAGGGTAATGAGGGATCCCTGATGGGTCTTTTGCGAAAAGGAGAGAGAGAGTCGTGCAGTTTTCGCATTCGCTCAACCAGCGCTCATTCCCATCTACATAGTATACAGGAGGCAAGACTCTCGTTCCTCTCAGTTCCCTCGCATAAGGCCACGAACTACAGCTGGTCCTCGGTTCGCAAGCAGCAGCAAGCGTCAGGATCTCACTGCTCTTTGGGTAACTCTCAGAAAAGTCGATGCTGTTTCCTTCTCTGTCTTGTACTGACCTGCTGCCTCAAGATCAAGCCTTCACCATGGCCACTTCAGGGTCTCAACCTCCCTCAGCCTCTCCCTCCCAGTCACCCTCTAATACTGAGAGGTCAGCCTCCCGTGTCGCCTCACGGTCGCCGTCCAGCTCTCCGGGTCCAATGCCGCCACCCCCAGGTGCCGAGGCCAGTCGCTCCCCTTCACCACCACCCTCCGCCAGGGATCCCGACGATTCCGATCAAAAGGGCGTTCCGGCTGCAGCGGTCCCAGAAAAGAAAGTGGTCCTGCGCTCCGAGAATGTCGTAGGACGAGCAGGTGGTGCCTACATACCGCCTGCCCGTCTGCGCGCAATGCAAGCCGCGATTACGGACAAAAACAGCCCAGAGTACCAACGGATCACTTGGGAAGCACTGAAGAAGAGTCTGAACGGTCTTATCAACAAGGTCAACGTCGCGAACATCAAAAACATTGTTGTAGAGCTGTTCGGGGAGAACTTGATCCGTGGACGGGGTCTTCTATGTCGTAGCACCATGAAAGCACAAGCTGCGTCTCTACCGTTCACCCCTGTCTACGGTGGATTGATTGCAGTCATCAACACAAAGTTTCCACAGATCGGGGAGCTTCTTTTGACACGGCTGGTCGTCCAGTTCCGTAGAGCGTACAAGCGCAGCGACAAGACAGTCTGTCTCGCCAACGCAAAGTTTCTTGCCCACCTCGTCAATCAAAAGGTCGCACACGAGATTGTTGCACTCCAGCTACTCACTTTGCTGCTCGAGAAACCCACTGATGACTCGGTCGAAGTTGCCGTGGGCTTCATGCGGGACTCCGGGGCCTACCTGTCGGATGTTGCTCCCAAAGCTACCAACGGCGTTTTCGATCGCTTCCGAGCAATCCTCCACGAGAGCTCACTTGACAAGCGTACCCAGTACATGATCGAGGTCCTGTTTCAAGTCCGAAAGGATAAGTTCAAAGACAATCCGGCGATTCCCGAGGAACTGGATTTGGTGGACGAAGACGATCAGATGACGCATATGGTAGCTCTCGACGACGAGGACCTCGAGGTTCAGGACGGACTCAACCTCTTCAAGATCGATCCAGACTATCCCGAAAATGAAGAGAAGTATCAGCAGATGAAGAAAGAGATCTTGGGCGAAGGTTCCGATGACGATGACGAGGACGGCAGTGGGAGTGGAAGCGAAGACGACGAAGACGACTCAGAAGACGAGTCCGCAGCGGTTCAGAAGGCGCACGAGCGGCTCCAGATTCAAGACGAGACCAACACTAACCTGATCAACCTTCGTCGCGCCATTTACCTGACCATCATGTCCTCCCTCAATTTCGAGGAGTGCGCCCACAAGCTCATGCGTCTCAACATCCAACCCGGGCAGGAGATGGAGTTAGTCAACATGATTATCGAGTGCTGTGGGCAGGAACGAACATATGTCAACTTCTACGGTCTCCTTGGCGAGCGCTTTGCCAGATTTAACAAGGCCTGGGCAGATGCCTTCTGTCAGGCTTTTGAGGAAACGTACAAGACAGTTCATCGATATGAAACCAACAGGCTTCGTAATATTGCGAAGTTCTTTGCTCACTTGATTGCGACCGATGCACTTACCTGGGAAGTTTTCGCACTCATTCGCCTCACTGAGCAGGACACCACCAGTTCCTCGCGTATCTTCGTCAAAATTCTCTTCCAGGACCTCTGCGAGGCCTTTGGACTGGCGAAGTTGAACGCCCGCCTCAAGCAGCCCGAAATGGTCGTACAAGTTCAAACGGAAGGTGGCTACGTCTCCCGCGGCGTGTTCGACGGCCTTTTCCCGAAGGACAATCCACGGAATACCCGATTTGCCATCAACTACTTCACGTCTGTCGGTCTTGGAGGGCTTACGGAAGAACTCCGAGAGTACCTCAAGAACGCACCTAAGCTCATCATGGCTCAGCAGCAGGAAGTGGAGTCGGACTCTGACACGAGCAGCAGCGACTCGGATAGTGATTCGGACAGCGACTCTAGCAGCGCCAGTGACTCCAGTAACAGTGACTCTGAAGAGGAAAGGAGCACTCGACCTGCAGTTAAGCGTGAAGTGTCGCGCTCATCTCCCCGCCGTAGTGCACGAGAGAGCCCGCCGCGCGCGACTCGTCGCATCCCGCCTCCTTCCCCATACGACAGCCCGAGGTCACCCGTCCGTCGCGGCAGCGTCGCTCGGGCGAATAGCCGCACCAGAACATCCCTTGACAGCGGCAGGGACCGACGCCGCAACCATAGCCCCCGTCCCGAGAGAGACGAGCGTCGCAGCTCACTCCCGCGTCGACGGTCTCGCTCTCGCAGTCTCCAGCGTAGGTCCAATCATCGACGCAGCCCCTCCCCGGTCATGGACCGACGTCGCAGGAGCTCTGGAGAACGCCGATCTCGTAGCCCGGCCCGCAAACACTACCTTCGCAGCCCTACTCCGCGATCGAGCTCAGAGGATTCGGCAAGGGACGTCGGGCGTCGCGGCAGCGGACCTCGGAACCGTTCTAGGTCGCCTCCTGCTCGTAGAGGCGGCGACTCTAAGCGCCGTGCGCGCAGTCCGTCTTCGGACGGCTCCATAAGCGATGCGCCTCCGCCAAAGAGGAGGAGAAGCATCGAACGCGACGAACGCAGAACTGACCGGGGAGATAGGACGAGGAGCCGAGAAAGGTGGTGAGGGACCAGAGCTGGCAAAGAATGGGAGTTTGGCAAAAGGATTGGGCCACGTACAGGGGCGCGATAAGCTCTTGTACTGCCTTATGGGGTTCTTCTTATTTGTCAAGCGCATGGTGACGGCATAACGTCTTTGCAATATGAAATCATCGAAATACTGGGAGCAACCTAAAGTTTGAAGTTTTCGAAGTACAATGAACTTGCGAAGGGCTTCATGTTTGGAAAAGGGGAAATGAGTTGGAAGGAAAATGGGGTGGAAGAACTACACTTAGGTTTAGCTAAAACTCATGGAAAACTATGTGGGTGCTGGGAACCACTCAAACGACTCTGACTGCTTTGGCGGAGACGATGAGCTCGACCTTGCCGAGCTTCTTCGGCTGCTCCTCCGGGACCTCCTCGCCTTCGTAAATCACGGCCAAGGCCCTCGATCCCATGTCGATGACAAAGAAGGAATTCTGATCTCGCCCATGGTAGACGATCTTTCTGGTACGGATGCCGACAGCCTCGGGTAAGATCACGACCGGGTCGGTCCAGCTCAGCCCCTCCTGCACAACGACAGTGTGAGCGGACTCCAGACGCGAAACGTAATCGTCGATGCGAGCCTGCTGATCGGTCCGCTTGCCGCTAAATATCTCCTCCCCCGGGTTCTTCCAGGTCTTGAAGAGGGGAGCTTTGGACTCTGCTTCCGTGTAAGGTGACGGGTTGCTAGGGTCGTCTCCGTCGTGCTTTCGACCCTTCCACGACTGAGACCTTTCGTAGTCGCGGACGCATTCGAGACACTGGTGAGGAGTGGTGTTTTAAGTTCTTCCGGAATGGGAGGCAGACACATGTGTGAAGTGTTTCTTTTTACCTTACGGCGGTCGGCTTGCATGCGAAGCTGGCGGCCAGAAAACTGGTAGCGTGGAAGACGCTGTGCGCAATCGCTACATCTGAGAGTGTCCTCCAGGTCGTCCTCTTCCTCGTCACCGTCATCCGAGGAGTCAAGGCCACCCATATCGCAGAAAGTCTCGGTCGTGGTTTCGACAGCGACCACGATGGGTTCGGTGAGGATGCTGGAAGGCAACGGCGTAACGGCAGCCTTTTCGGTTTCGGCCAGAGGGCCGGTGCTGCCGATGACGACTGGTTCATGATAAGGCTGCTTGGGTAGGGTCGGCTCTTGGCTGCAGGGCCAGAGTTCCTCCGGAGATCGGATGTCCTCGATTCCGATAGCGGCAAGCTGCTTCTTGAGTTTAACAGAGGAGCAAGCGATCTTAACACCGGGAGTCGCCCATTCTTTGAGAGGAGGAATAATGCTGCCGCAAAGGACGATGCATTCTACGGGACCCAGCATGGCTTCAAGGTGGTCACGGAAGTCGGCAGCAGGGTTGTGCACCCAAAGGTTCTTGGTGTCAGGATCCTGATAAATGGTCATTGTGGGCTCCGACCCTACAATGCTGCCGTAAGGTGTGTAGGTCCATAGAGTAGGAGAGTAACGCGCAAGGACCCGAGGAGCGAGTGGAGGCTTTCTGAGGATGCGACGACGAAGGATGAGACGTTCGTGGGCAAGTACGAGAAGAGCGGCTCCAGCTGCCGCTGCAAACGCTATGGCTGCGATGGTTCCAGTCCCTTGATCCATTGCAGGTAGGTCGGAAGATGAGAGACAAGAAATCTTGGTTGAAGAAGATGGAAAGTAAGCGGACGAGAAGACGCGGGGAGGTACGGTAGGTCGATGTCAAAAGGCGAGCGAGGACGAAGTCTACTGAGGAGACCGCTGTGAAAAAAGATCTCGGAAGGGTGTCGACACAACACACATGGGTCTTCGACAAATCCCAACCCTTCCCAACCATTCCTCCAACAAGCCAGCCGAAGCACACACACGACCATGGTCCGCATAAAGAACCGCTGGCTCCTCATCCGCGTCCATCTTGAGCCATCCCGAGACTCTCCGGCCGCCACGATCGATACTAGCCTCACCAGCAAGTCAATATATCACCTTTTGAAAGATTCCCTACAACTCAACTTTGGGGATTATGGCGCCGGGATCTCAGCCTCGTCCATCGGAGTCAAATACTTCTCTCCCTTTACCCACACTGGCATCATTCGATGCTCGAGGGACCAGTACCAGATGATTTGGGCCGCTCTTACCTTCGTGACCAAGTGCAAGGGAACGCCTTGTGTCATAAGAGTCCTGCACAACAGCGGAACTATCAAGAAGATCCAAGAGGAGACAGTGGCGTGCGACAGGGCCGTCCTGGGGGAGATGGAGAGAAAGGGTCTTATTACTCGTGAGTTACTTCATCGTTCCTCAGAAAGTGAGGTGTTTTTTTTTGGGACCGCGGAAACTGATCTCGGTCCGACTTCGCAGCTTCTCAGACGGATACATTGTTGGCGAAAGTAAAGGAGGATCTCGCGGCTTTGGATTCTTGAGAGGAGCGATGGCTCAGAGTGGCCGCCTGTGGTGGCCGCTGACCTCTCCAGGCCCTGCGTATGGAACGCACACATCTCCATCCGCTCCATCTGCGTCCACTAGGACATCGGACCAGCACAATGATTGTGCTCAAGATGAATCCACTCCGGGAGGTCGCAAAGCAGTGGCGGGTTCATGTCCTAATCACCGCCCGCCATGGCGTAGCGCTGAAACGCCGTCCTTATACAAAGAGGAGAATCCCGACCGTCAAGGGCAAACACCCGCGGGAGATTCCCATGCCACTCCAGTCTACCCGCCCTGAAGCGCCCGACATGGACATGCCAACAATAGCAATACCTGGTTTATAGGCACTTCATTATACCCAAGCATTCGACGTTTAATTTCAATAAGGAAAAAAGATCCGAATTATACAAACAAAAGGACACACTTTGAACATAGAGCCAAAATCAGAAGAATGTAGAAGACAGAAGAAGCAAAGCGCAAGAAGGCGAACGCATGGATAAATGTCCGCGTTGTCTGTCAGCTGACGATGTTAGTCATCCTTTCAGGTTGGAAAGAAGAACCATCTCCTGCAAAGTCCCAGTTCTCCTCGCTGACGGCCGACTCGGCGTCCGGGAGAGACGGAGACGAGCTCACGGCTGCCGTGACAGTTTCGATGCTCGCGGATGCGGCTTCATGGGATGCTGGTGGAGGAGGAGCCACTGCCGTTGTGGATGCGGGCGGACGAGGACGATCGGCGGTGGCGACGGAACTGGTTGCAGCCAGACGGGATGCGTGGCGAGCACGCTGGGAAGGTGTTCGTCGGGGATGAACCCGGAGCGACGACGAAGCTACCGAAGATGCGTCTGGTCGTGGCGCAACATCTAGCGCAAAGCCAAGATATAGACCAGATGCGGCAAGAGTGTCGATGCGACCGGAGAGCGCTGGATAGGGGCTCTGTCGTAGTTTCTATGATGGACGATTGTGTCAGGATCTTTTCCGCAGTGTCTGAAGGTGACAGAAGATACTTACATCCATGATGGCGTTCATGCCGGCTTTCTCGAAGAGTATACTAGCAACCCATGCGCGTTCCTCGTCAGGTGCGTAAGTCAGGAGGCTTTCAATCATGCCCACGTTCGCCACTAGGAAATCCTTGACCTCCGCTTCTGGCGGATTGTCCGGAACCAGTGGCGGTGCTGGAACTGTCGCCGCATGACCGAACAGCATCGTCCTGGGTGCCACGGCACACAGTGCATCGTACACGGACCCAGCTCGCTCTGGCAGTCCACTCCATCGACCGCTAGCCTGCAGCACCACTCTCAGGAGCGTCATCGTCCAAGGTCTCAGCGTGTTTGGTACCACGCTGACCTTGGCTGGTTCCGGCAGCTGCGGCATCCGTGACGCCGGCATAGATTTTGTCGTCGAAGCTGTGGTTGGAGCCGTTGCCACAGCAGCGAGGGATCTCAGAACGAGGTCCCACGCG
This sequence comes from Thoreauomyces humboldtii, assembly GCA_027596035.1. NCBI lineage: Eukaryota > Fungi > Chytridiomycota > Chytridiomycetes > Spizellomycetales > Powellomycetaceae > Thoreauomyces > Thoreauomyces humboldtii. Next base: position 9,915 of record JADGJA010000283.1, read on the forward strand.
CCTCCTCGTATTGCTAAGGCGAAGATCTCGCAACCGACGGTCCGTGCGGCAAGACTCGGTCGATTGTAGCTTGATTCGTGGGCTGGCGGTTCCTGACACTCAGATGCTTCTTGGAACCGTCCAGTCTTGTGACAAGTTTGCGTAGAGGGAGGCGTGGGCAAGGAGATGCCGCCGTCCTGATCGTTGAACCCGATGCATCTTGTGTAATGATCCGGGTGATGGTGATGCGATCGCCACCATCCGAAAAGGGTTTGACTCGTGTACGTCAGGATGCGGGGATTCTCGAAGAGGTAAGGGAAGGCTTCGGGTTGCCTTAGAAGCCCACGAAGGGTACGTAGGAGTTCGAAATGCAGAGCCCAATCCTCCGCCGACCTGTGCGATGTACGTAATGACCGCTCAGACGAGGTGCTACCCGTACAAGGTCTCAGCTAAACGTACCTCTCTGGTTTCTCGGCGATCGTCTGGAGAAGCATCGAGAGATTCCTCATGCCGTTGCAATCCAGAAATTTGACCGACCAGCTGCGACGACACGCAGTTTAGCACATACAGCGACGCTTTCCTTGTACATTTGACGCATGCCTACCTGACGAGCTCTGACGAAACGCAAACCCTCAGCTCCCTGACCTTCTCCAGTAGTATGGCGCCGCGATACAATGTATCTCTTTGCGAGCCAGTACGCACTACCTCGGAAAGGAACCTCGCGCAAGGCCTCCCTTCTACTGGTTCGGGATCCATTCTGATGCACTGCTTTGGTCCGTCGCGTTCCTCCTTGATCGCAAGATCCTGCTTTGCCTTGTACACACGCACGAGCTCCCATTTTGCCTCGGTCGTAAGGGATGTGGATCGCGGGGCGGGGGTCCGTGCTGGCATCCGCGCTCCGGATGCTGAGATGATCTGCAATTGAGGGATGGGAGCGGGAAGTGTGGACTACGAAATGTGAAAGTGAGCAATAGCAATGCCAAGCTTCCCAAAGCTTGTGCGGAGAGAGCTGCTGCTCACCATGATCTCGTCGAACCATCCGTCCACGACGTGTCGATCGGGCATGGGCTCCACATGAGGTGTTTGCTCGACTGTCGTTAGCTCGGCTGCTTCTGGTAGAGAGCTAACGACATTGACGGCGGTCGATTCGCGGCGAAGTCCAGCCGATATAGTCTTGTCGCCGCTTGCTGATGACGGTCCACCTTTGTGATTCGATACGACAGTTGAGACGCTACTGGATCTGAAGAAGGGCATGCTGTTGTTGCTTGCTCGTTTTTCTTTGCAAGAGAGAAGGAACGGAAGGTTCTGAGGGTGTTAAGAGCTCGAAATCTCAGGATTTTGCATGAATCAGATGGATTTTCTCATTAGATTTGCTACGCCGCTCCGTCAGGCGCACCATCCCATGCAGCAGTCATCGGGCCCCTGGATTTCCGCGGTCCGGGCAGCAATGCTAGTTGATCCTATGGGTTCCATGATCCAAGCATTCATGGGTGACTTCGCCAGGTACGTCACACACCCTAGCCGTCTTTTAAGGTTGCCCGAACGACGTACCAGAAATCGCCTCCGAGTGCTGTGGTTCTCGCGAGATCCGAAGTGAAACGCTGGCTGAAGCTGCGGGGGGGTTGGAGCGGAGGGCTAGACTCTCTACTGGTGCGCGAAGGTGCGAAAGACACGGAGATTGCTTTGGCGCGCTTTGAACTGCTGGTTGGGTTCGAAAGAGACGCGAGCGTTGGGATATAGAGAACTAGATGAACTGATACTATCCTTGGACTAGGCCGGAGAATCGAACCAGATCCCGCGCTTCGAAAAGCAACAGTATATATTTCCGGCAACTCACCCGGTTGGGGTTCCAGAGAAGTGCAGGCCCCTTTCAGCTTTCCACCTAGCCCGTGCTGAACTGAGGGAGAAGGTACCGTCGCCTTTTCCAGGCCCGCCAGGCCCGCCAGGTAACAAACGGGCACAAACAGCGGAGTTTGCGGCTTACGTACTTCAGTGGAGACGTAGGGCTAGGGGTAGGGTCGATCGATGACGGCGGGGGGAGGCGGGGCGGCTCTCGTTCTCATGTTCGCTCGTTCCTCTCGATCCCCCGACATTGCAAGCAAACCAAGAAGCGTCCACAGAAACAGCACAGCATCCATCTCCAAGAGGGACAGCAAACGGGGTCGTCAATCCGTTCAACTTCTTGCACCACCGTTCGCATTCTCCCTGAAGAAGCCCATCCTTCTTCTTGTCCAGCTTCCATACCATCTTTGGTGGTTATGAACATTGGCTCTGCAGAACATGCCATACATGCCCCTCTGCTGGACCGAACCTTGCACCACCGTCCTAAACCTGTGTTCCCCGCGTCTTTTCATCTCAAGATCAGCTCCTCCCGGCGCTGGGGGCCTCAGCAGAACTTAGATTACAGAACCCTTCCTTGGAGACCGAAACGAAACGGACAGAGTCGCTCTTTTTCAACATTACATTCAAACACACAAGAACATAGTTCATTGCAAAAATGAACACTTCGCAAGTGAGTCTTGAGGATGAGTTTCGTCTCTGTCGGTATCCTGTTTGACCCGGATTCGCAGAAATACGCACCGGTCAGCCAGCCTCGGAAGCTGAAGGCAAAGAATAAAGCTGCCAGCGTCCCGGTATCGGCGAACCGCCTTGAGATCGCCCATGGATCGGAGGGCACTCCATTGAGCATGTTGGAGGATCTTTTTCCTTCCCTCCCAACCAGCGAGCTGGAGGGAGTGCTGGACGCCGTCCGACATGATCCACAGAAAGCTGTGGATCTCCTGTATGACCGAACAACATGTTTATCTGTCGTTGCTGATGCTCTACCCATCCTCACATCGGGCGCGGGACCGGGGGCCTCGCATGCCCCAGCCTGGTCTTTGCGCGGGACGCCCGACACAGCTCTTGCAGACCAAACCTCGTCCCTGGAGTTTCTTGCGTCCATGTTCTACGCCATCCCTATTTCCGTACTTGAGGAAGCCTTGAACCACTGTGGTGGCAACCTCGAGTCCGCAGTAGATCACCTGCTTACGACGCCGTCCGAATTCTCCGATGATGCCTCTTGCATGTCGTCCAGCACGGATCACTCGTCCATGGCTGAATCAGCCTACTCGCTGGAAGGGGGTTCGGCATCGTCTTCGGCGCGGACCAGTCCTGGCCCGAGTTCTTTCGATCCCTCCGAAACCGTCGTCTCCCAGAACCACGACCATATAAGTACTCTTTCTGCCATGTTCCCTGACTTTTGTCAACGAACCATTGCAGCCAGTCTCGTGACCAGCGAGGACGACATCAGTGCAGCTGTCGATGCTCTCTCGCGGCTATCTTTGAGCAACCCTCCGGCGGTACCCAAATTCGACGAGCAGCTGGCCGCTTTGTTGGACATGTTCCCTGATCACGACATGGAGCTTCTAGAGTGGGCTTTGGAGATATCGAAGGGAGATCTCGAGAGGGCAATCGAAGAACTGAGCGGACCCCAGAGGAAGCCAGAAGCGCCTTGTGACGGGAAGTGCATAGCCAAGGGATACCCTTGCTTGTTACATGCCAGAGTCCATAAGAAAGCTCGTCCTGCAAGCGCTACCACAAGCATGGGCACGAACAAGGGGACGGTGCAGAAGACGTCTCGTGCTTCATCGGCCACCTCAACGAAGACTGGCCGAAACGTGCTTACGATCGCTGGCCACGGGTCCTCTGTTGGCCGAGGCTCAGTGACTTCTTCCCCGGAGGTAAGAACCGTGTTTCCAACGTCTTTGGGCGGTTAGAACCTGATGTCTCACGATCCGTGCTTTGCTTCGTAGGGACCGGAAAAGAAGCTGCGACTCTCGACGTACGCAGGTTCCGCTCAGGGACACGATGCTCAGCATTATCGTCAGCTCGCGCAGGAATACCGCGAGCAACGCAACGAGAACTTTCGCCGGGCAGCTTCCGCGTTCCGCAAGGGCGATCTTACGGGACGAGGTTCAGCAGCTTACTACAGTCAGGAAGGACAGGAGCTCACAGAGCAGATGGCAAGGTGGAACAACATGGCGGCTTCTACTGTCATACAGCGAAACAAGTATGAGCTCTGCCCCCCCAACCGATTCATGGTTACTCTATGACTCCTAGAGTTGTCTGCTCAATGCCTTTGTGCCTCGTCTTACAGAGCTAGAATGGACGATCCTTATACCATCGACCTCCACGAACTCACGGTGCAGGAGGCCCTCCGCTACGTCAACGAAGCCGTCAACGACTGGTGGAGTCGCGACGGTTCCAGCGTGCGACCGCGCAAGCACCTCAAGATCATCGCGGGAGCTGGTCAGCACTCTTCCCACGGCATCCGCAAGCTCTTTCCCGCCGTCATGCGCCAACTCAAGAACCAGGGCTGGAAACTGTCTGCGGGCGGAAACGGATGGTTTTACGTCACCGGACATTGACGGTGGAGAGAGACCTGAGAAAGACTAGTGTTTGTCAACACACTTTGCTGAGCGGCTCTTAAATAGATAGCTAAACCATCACTCCAGTGGGTCCCCCTTTTTTTATATTCTATGTGGCTACCAAAAGTCGATCCAGCTGTTGCATCAGAGGCTTCGAGAGAAAAACGATGAGATCTCTTCCCGTTTATTGACTCTTGCCTGAAGAAGTTCTCGTACGTCAGGAAGGGCAATAAGAAAGATCCCGATTTTCCTCGACCGAAAGACAGACTCACTCTTGAAAAAGGTATAGTGCAACGTGATGGATTTGACGTCCTTCATCCACGGATCGTACGCAAATTCCGGGTCGATGTAGAAGAACACCGGCATGTCCACCTCCTCATTGGCCTCCAGCTTCTGCTCCTCGAAACTGGTTGTGAAAAACGACAGTCAAGGAACAAACCCAAATGTGCGTTTCCGGCTCCGTGACAAACGCGAGCAGAGTTTCGCTTACCAGAAGCACTGGATCTTGTTGAAGTACTGAGCCGCCTTGGCCGGGACGACCGAGTAGGTGGATATTCCCACGATGTCCTCGTCGGTCGGGTTGTGCGCCGTGTAGAAGGCGAGGGCGGTCTCTCCGGGGGCGATGCTGATCTGCGGGGTGACGGGCACGAAGGACCACCTCATGCTGTCGGACACGGAGGAGGCGAACCGGATCTTTATCTTCGGAGCGTTGGGAACGGGGATCATGGACTCGGGTTCGAACTTGTGGCCCGGGGAGGTGAGGGGCGTGCCGTCGAGTCCCGTCTGGGTGCAAATGAGCTTGTATAATGGAACGGCGGCGTAGGAGGCTCCTACGAAGAAGACGATGACGGCTGCGGTGTAGTACATGGTGGTTCGGGTTCCATGCGCGCGTTGCTGCTCGTAGTGGGAACGAGCGTTGGAGGACTGTGGTGGAGCTCTTTGGTTGAACCGTTGTCGGTCGCTATGGGAGAGCGGAGTGGCGGAGGAAGGTTCGGGTGGGGAAGAGGCGTTTGAGGCGGGTGGGAGAGTGGATGCGAGACGTGCGAGAAGAGGAGATCGACGGGCATGGAAGGCAGTGTAGCAAGGCAGCGAGCTTGAGGAACGAAATGCGGTTTGGGTCTATGAAGTTTGGGGGACGGGGTCAGCGGAAGATCATAAGCGCAAGGTAACCATGGGAAAAACACCTTTGCTACTACTTGCAGTGCGCATGGCAACCTTCGAGCTGCCATAGGAAGAGCTGACGTGAACATTCCTGCTTTGAATGCTTTTATGCTGTGGAAAGAAGGGACGACGCAAAACGACGAAGGAATGGCCCCCCGTGAGAAAGTGTTGGGCGGAGAGAAAATCCAGCGAAGCTCCCACGCACTTTCGGACACATCTCAGGAAGGAGTGTGTGTGGCTTTCCCCTTCCGTCCGAAAGTACCGAGAAAGTTGACATGGCAGCAGATTACCTCTCGACCGTAATACCACTCTCTCGTTGCTGCTACCATACGTATACCTCTTCGCCGCCATTCCAAGAGCTCATCCCGCTGGCTTGATTTTCCCTATGGACAGGGTATCGCAACTTCAGGATGTACTTGACAAGACCGTCCAGGACTTCGCGTCGGCTCTGCTCGAGCTGCAGCACGGTGCTCCACCAGTAATGGTTGACGCATCTATCCCAGTGACTTTTGTGCCCGACGACATCGTGCAGACGCAGACCGCGAGCACAGCTGGTACGCACGCCTTCCTCCTGCGTTCCTCTTGCAGGTCGAGCCGCTCGTTGATCTGTCACCCCTCTCAGCCATCCTTGACAAAGCTATAACGAATATGACTACCTCCATAAACCACTCCTCCCTTCTCATCGACAGCCTTCCCGGCGTTCACCTTAACGAGGCGCAGCAGATGGATCGACTGCGGGAACTCGACCGGGAAAGTAAAGACGCAGACGCCGACTTGGAAGCGGCCGTCGCGGAGACGATGGCGATGATGAGGAAACTGCAGGAGGGCATCGAAGAGGTCGCTGTAGAGCGGCGGTGACATCTCTACGGAACTTTGTCCGTGCTCGAGCTCCCTTCGCGAACGTCTGGCACGCACCCGTACTTTTTGGAACGGTTGAAAGCACCGGAATTCTGCATACACTCACGAGTCCATTTCACAACTGATCAACGATGCAATCAATGTTCAAGATTCCTCCCGCCACGGGTCCGGGTCTTCGGTCGTTTCCTCTATTCCTGCCTGCCCCTGGTCGGGCTTGGGATTATCTCGCACGAACTCGGAGAGTGAGGTTGCGTCTTGTATCTTCGCAGTGGATGGTTCGGTGGGCAGTGGTGCAGGTGAATCCGTTGACGTCCCGGAGTCTTCCTTCGTTTCCGGAAGCGTCTCCTCCGCTACCGGATCTGCCAATGCAACGGCACTGGGCGCTTTGGCAACTACTGGCGTCCGAATCGAATTGCTACTCTCTCGCCTCCCTACGCCGCCAGATGCTTTCAAAGCGTCCCTCTCCGTCTCGGCGCGCACCAGTTGGTCTCTCAGATAGTCTCTCTGCTGCCGCGTCTCGGCCAGGTCCGAGGTTAGAGCGGTCACCTGCGCCGCCAAGGTGGCTGCTACGGACAACTCGCTTCGAACGCGGACAAGCTCTCCGTCGGTAGTCGATGCCTTTGCATCGCTGGCATCCAATCGCGATTTCAGATCATCCCGCTCCTTTGTCAGCTCGGAGACCTTGCGATCTGCATCCACGATCTGATCTCTCAGAGCCTGTTCCTCGGCAGTGCTTTTCGTTGGGGACACTGGCTCTCCTCCTCCAGCCGCAATCACGGTCTTTCGGTCCATGGGACTTAAGTTCAGCACCGCGAGGTCCTCCTGAACGCTCTCCCTGATCTCCTTTTCGACCGTCTGCATCTTTTTCCACACCGCGTCCTCCATCTTGCTGTGAAAGCGAGCGTTGCAGTCGTCAAATCGCTTCAGCATCGTTTGCTGAAGGTACGTGAAGCTGTTGTCGATCGCGGACACCTCCTTGTCGCGCTTGACGCCAACCTCTTCGAGGGCCTGAAATCGGCGAAGGAGAACCTCGATCGACGAGCGAACTGACAGGAAAAGGGTCATGTTCAACTGGTTGGTCGCCGGTGTGATCTGGCTGTCTTTGGTCGCTCCTCACCGTCAGACTCCTGTAAAGTCGATCCCATCGTCTTCTTACAGTTCGTGAGTTTTGCCTGGAGAACATAGTTGTCAGCGCAGTTGCCTCGTTCGCAACACTTCCATTGCGCCTCACGTCTCGTCGACTGGTGGTGATGGGATCAATGCCATGAAGCATGTCGATTTCCTGTGCCAGGGCTCGACCCTTGAAGAACTTGTGGAACTTCTCCTGTTTGCCAGCTGTCAGCATGGCTGTCCAAGAGGCTCACGATCGCGAGGCCGTACCACTTCTCCGTTGGGGACTTCAACTTCGAATCCAAAGTCCTCAAGGGAGTCGGAAAATTTCATTTCACAGCGAGTAGCTCCAAAACCCCGCTCAAAGATCCTGTTCCAAGGCAAGCGGGCCATCAGCATTGGCGAGCCCGGTCGTTCTTCGGAGTTATTTTTCCACATACGAATAAAGGGTTGCTTCCATCTCTTTCCAAGCGATCCAGCCCAGCTTGCTCTTGACCATGAAATGCATGCAGCTTGTCTCGCAGCCCACCTCCGCCTCGAGGGATTCCGTTAGAGGTGTTTCGTCTTCCTGAGGGGAGCCAGGTGTGCCTGCCGAGGTTGCCGAAATCGGATCTACATCGCCTTCTTCCAATGTGGGTGTTGCTGGCTTGCTTCCGAAGCCGAAGAGAGCTGCTGCCATGACGGTGAGAGTGAGGCGATTTGATCGATAGGTGTGCTCGTCGAATCCAATGGATGGAGGGAATGCCTCTTTTCGACCGACGGACTGAACGGACTTGCTGACCTAAGAATTCCTGCATTTCCTCCATTCTTGCATCTTCCAGCTTGAATAGAATTGCTCCAGATCCTCATTAAAAAGGGGATTACAGTCAAGCATCAACAACGAGAGCGGACATCGTAGTGCAGCATCAGCTACTCTTCATCGCTTCCGTGTCGTAGGCGCAAGGCTCGTTGCAATGGCCGCTCCAGCTAGCATCCGCATTCGCGTCCAGTCTCTTTCACCTCTCCCAACCCACAAAACCTGGCTACACGTTCAGCCGGCCGTTCTTCATCCCCACATTAACGAGGTCACTCTCTTGATCCACAGATCTCTTCGCTTCCGTGGAAAGCACCCCGCTCGCACATTGCGCCTGGAAATCGACGGTTTCGAGCTCAGAAAAGATGATGAGACCGTGGGAGTTGTCAGAGACGGGGACTTGATCACGTAAGTGTCGCTCCATTCCGGAAGGGAGTATATGGAAGGAAATGCTGTGTGCCCATCAGTCTCACCTTCCTATCGCGATCAAGTGTCAGCAAGAACGAGGAAGACTCTGAATCCTCGGGCGAAGATGAACCAGATGGCAAGTTGTTGGCCCAAATGCTGAGCTTCCTGCCATGGGCTAACTGAATCGATTTCCAGCTTCGCTCAGAAAACGCAAACGATCTTCTTCTGCCGAGCCTCGCGCGTCGTCGCTCGGAAAGCGAATCAAACGCGTCGTGACATCCAGTTCTAACACCTCGTCGTCTGATGAATCAAGCTCCTCATCGAACGGAGAACCGGAGGTAGTCCCGGAAGCTTCTGTTGCAACCGAACGGGCATTAGACGATGAATCAGAGACCGAGAAGGGATTTGCCGCTTTGGTGAAAGCGATCAGAGCTCCGCCCCCTCTTCCGAAGCTGCCCGTAATACCGCAAACCCCAGTCGCTCCCTCGCCTTCCCAACGGAAGAGTCACAGTCTCTCTGCCGACCCACCTGCAATCATGCCTCAGGCAACCTTGCCTACGGTGGGTCGCACTCCGACGCCCGCCAAGTCGGCAGGCGACATGTTTCCCAAGGGGGCGACCGTCTTTGAGCAGTCAAAGTCCATGATCGCGCCGCCCCTCTCACTTGGGAAGGGGAAGCGAAAGCAGGTCTCGAAGCTGATCCACGTCGCGCGAACGCACGTGAAATTCGCGACGGACGAGAACGAGGTGGACGCTGTGGAGGTGGATCATTTGCTTGTGCCCGAAGGGCTTCCTGGAGGTTTGGAAGGCGCCGCGGTGGATATGCTCTTTGGAGCCGCTGATAGCGAGGGGGAGGAAGACGAAATCGAAGGGGAAGATGCCCCCAAAAACGAGCCCGAGGACGAAAGTGAGGACGAAAGTGAGGACACAAGCGAGGAAAGCAGCAGCTCAAGTTCTGACGAAAGCAGTAGCGCGGAGTCTTCGCCCGAGGAAGAGGAAGATGCGACTGTCTCGAATATTCCCGAAGGAAAGTCTGCTTTACCACCGGCGCGAGGATTTATCACCACTGTTCACTTGCAAGACCCTTCGAACCCGAAGACACCTCAGAGCTCCGGCAAGAAGAACAATCAGCGGAACGGAACCCGTAATGAGTACACTCAGCAAACCCCCACACCGAGCGCTACAAAGATAGGAACTGCAACGCCTGACGCATCCCACTACGACTACGACTCGGCGCCGCTATTGGTAGGGCGCCCGGTTGTCGGATCGACGATCGCTTACAAAACTTTAGAGCTGTCCAAAGCGTACCAGCCTATCATATCTGAATTCAAGGTGGGCATGCCCAGGGCTTGCAAGGCTATTTCTGATCGCTAACTCGCTTGTATGATGGTTCATAGGCTGCGAGGGTTGTTTCTTTCAATGCACAGCGAAGATTCATCACCCTAGCGCCGGAGCCCGTTGCAACTCCAAGAGCCCTTCCTGTCGACCGGGACGACGGGGAGGATGAAGAAGGAGAGGTCCGAGGCAAGTTTGCCATCAACTCGGACGACGAGTTGACCTCTGACCTGCAAGCGGATGTCCATGCGGAAGGGCCTGTGCAACTAGACATCGATGGATTGATGGACGTACGGGTGGTAAAGCTACCTCATTCGGCGTAAATCTGAAACCCAAGGTTCCCCCCGCTACGCGCAGGCGCAAAGCTTAAACCCATGACAAAAATCGCTAAGAAAAATCAATGACCCGTGGCCAAATTCCTGGCGGGAGGTCAATTGTACGTACTGTACGTATAGTACGGCAAAGTGTTTTCTGCATGGCGCAGCACTCAATGGTCCTCCAGTCACCATGATCCGCTGCTGCACTGCTTCCAACCGTGAGCCCGACGCATCAGCATCAGGAGCACGATCCCAAAATGACCTCTTGGATAGGCAGACTCATCTATGCGGTATCACAGAAAAGACGTGGGCAACTCGTCTTCATATTGCATCCTGAACGAAGAATCTTTGCTGTTTCATAGATCGGATTCGTTCTCCTCCTGCACTCCGGTTACTCGGCATTCGATCGTAAGTATTAAGTCGAACGGAAAGGGAATGGAACTGGAGATCACCTGCGGCGTCAAGAGGTCATCAATGATGTCTGCGCCCTTGTCTTGATTCCAGGCATATGCCCATGTTCTCACGCGATGGTTCTATTCTCTGACAGACCTCGCATATCTGAAGATGGTAGGGAAGGTTGAGGCCAACCTTCCAATAGATGTAGGTGTTACAGATAACACTGCGTCCGGTGTCGGAGCAAACTCTTACTTCGGTTTCGCAGATTGTGGTGGAGTGCCTCGCCAGCGTACTTTTCTGCATGGTTGGCGTGGTGCTGGTCGCGGGCGACCTGAAGCCAATATCATTGGAGAAGACACTTCAGCAGACGTGAGTCAGATACCTCTTGGTGGTGGGGTCTGTGCTCCTGTCTCCAACAATTGACGTCGTCATCTTTGCAGATCCATGGACACATTAGAATCGCGACCAAATTTCCGGACTTTGCACCACAGAGGAAAGGCGCTTTTCGGTCCATCAGTTCAGTAGCGTCATTAGCGTCGGCGACGGCGAAGCCTGATTAGTGCCGCGCAGTCTGTTTTCGCTGGTACCCAAATCTTGCTTGCCGATTCGATGCAAGTCGCTCTTTTCCCTGCACACTCGACATCGGACATGTCCTCTTAAACTTGCCGCACCTGCGGAAGAATTGTATATTCGCAACAATAACATCGAAACAGCATGAAGGAAGTGCGTACAGAAATCATTGGTTGAAAATGGTCTCTTCTTGCTTGCGTTTGGTCTTGAACTGGCCCGGTTTCGTTTGCGCTGCCTACGTTGACGTGAGGAAAGATGAGAAGACCTGCACCAAAAATTGCCATTCAAACGAAAAGGAAAGATTCAAATCACTGTACCTCGTGACGGGCGAGCCATGGAGGGACAGTCGATATAGCACTCTTTGCAACAATTTGCTTGAGATCGTAGAAGACGTCCGCGTCGCTCTCGCTCAAGAAAGTGATTGCCACTCCTTGTTTGCCGGCACGACCTGTTCGTCCGATACGATGCGTGTAATCCTCAATGTTCTTGGCCATATCGTAGTTGACAACAAGTGATACGTTTTTGACGTCGATACCACGACCAGCCACATCCGTTGCCACGAGAATGTCCTTGCTGCCGTTCTTCAGAGCAGCCAAAGATGCCTCACGCTGCTCCTGAGATTTCCCACCATGAAGGGTGGTCGACTTGTACTGCATGGAAGAGGGAAACGTGAGTTAATGTGAATGCAAAGGACGCAGCACAGACCAATTGACCCAATTGGAGTACATACACCAAGTTTCTCCAAAGCTTTCGCCAAGAGGTCGGCGCCTTTCTTCTGGTTGACAAATATGATGATCGGGGGCTCGTAATTCGATCCGAGAAGCTCTAACAAGCGCGTTTTCTTCTTGTTCTCGTCGTTGATGTTTTCAATGCGTTGTTCGATGGTGTCAACGACCTGACCTGCGGTACCGATAGTGACCACGGCCGGGCGCCGGAGGTAGCGTTTGGCAAGCCTTTCCACAGCGGAAGGCATGGTTGCTGAGAACATGACCGTTTGCCGGAACCGAACCATGTCCTGTTCGATGAGCTGTCGGCGCAAGGCCTCGGGATCTTCTGCATCGTCCGTGTCCGGCTTGATGTTGGACACGGGTAGCGCATCGAGGATATAGTTGACGTCTGCCTCGAACCCCATGTCAATCATGCGATCGGCTTCATCCATCACAACGTACGTGCACTGTCCGAGAACGAGAATGCGACGGTCGAGGAAATCTTTCAATCGACCAGGGGTGGCAATGATGATGTGTGCTCCGTTTCGCAGATTGAACGACTGCTCTTGGATGGCGTGGCCTCCGACAATGGAAACACAGATAAAGCCCATTCCCTTCGCAAACTTCACGGTTTCCTGCTCAATTTGCTGCGCGAGTTCACGCGTCGGCGCCAGAATGAGAGCATAAGGTCCCTGACTTTCGTTCTCCTCAGTGAGCGGGGGAAGCTCACTAATGAAGACGAGCATGGGGATGACGAAAGATGCCGTTTTACCGGAACCTGTTTCAGCGACACCAATGATGTCTCGGTTTTGAAGGCCGATTGGGATAGCTTGACGCTGAATCGGCGTTGGCTCCGCATAACCAATATCCGCGATTACCTCCAGGAGTCGTGGAGGGATCGAAGATTCTTGCCAAGTTCGGAGAGGATCGGGAATGTTCCCGCCTTTAGTAGAAATGTTGAAGTCCTCTTTGAAGATGCGCCAGTCTCTCTCCTTCATTTGCGTCAGAGGTTTATCGGACCAGTGACGATCATCCCATGCGGACTTTCGATCCTTGAGTCGATCGAGCTCTTCCAGCTCTTCGGCCCGGTCAACCTCGGTGGTGGAGCGTCGGTCGACTAGCAGTTTGTCATAGAACGCCGCGCGTTTCGTCTTTTGCTCCTTCAAGTCGATTCCGGCAAGATGACCCCGACCAAAGAATTGTGACTCGTGCCGATTTTGGTATAGCGGATTGATGTCCACCGAGGTGTCCTCTCCAGTATCCCAATCGAAAACGAACTTCTTATCATTCATGCGACGGATTTTCCGGCGTCGCTTTTCTGTACCCATATATCGGTCGCGGATGGCCTGGAGTTCCTTTTCCCCTAGGTCGGCAATCTTGGCAGGATCCAACGAGACTTCGGGAGCCACGGCGCGGCGATCTTCTCGACGATCCCCTTGCCGCCCGAAGTCTCTTCCACCTCCACGTCCACCTCCACGTCCGCCGAACCCATTACCACCTCCTCGTCGACCATCCACGCGTGCATCACGCGGGTCGTCTCTCCCTCGGCCATCCCGTGAATCTCGACCAAAGCCCCGATCCCGCAAATCGTCGATTCGACGACTTGGCCCTGAGAAGAAATCAGACATCACGCCGACCCAAGGTAAGGCTGCACGCAAAGTCCCACCTGCGGTTGGGATGTCCTTTGATTCAGAAAAGAAGCCCGCGCGAGTTTGTCGTTCGGCTTCCTGGGCGGCGCGCTTCTCCTCTACCTCCTTCTGCCGTTTCTCCAGAGCAATCTTTGCTCGCTCCTCCTTGGAGAGGAACACAGGTTTGTCATTTGCTGCCTTCTCCTCTGTCTTCTTCTGCAGCAGCTCCTCCACTGAGATGGGGACCTTCTTGACGACGGGAACAGGTTCCGCAGGCGGAAGTTCCTTTGCAGGTGCCACGGGTGGCACAGGGGGGACATCTAGCTCCATAGCAGATGTTCCCCCGTACCGGTCATCTCGATAACTCGATCCGTTGGGCGGTGGTCTATCGTCACGCCGCGTTTGACTTTGGTCGTGTCGTGAGTCTCCATTCCGCGACCCGTAACCAGGGCCACCTTGTGGTGGTCCTCTGGCACTAGATTCTCGCCTCCAATCTCTATCGTCTCGTCTCCGATCGTCTCCGTGCCCGTCCCTATTGTCCGGTGGAAGACGTCCATCTCGGCGAACCGGAGGACCCCGAGGGTCGCGGTCATCATATTGCCTAAACGACGGTAAGGCATCAACTCTCACTGATTCGAGATGAAACCAGTCAGACCTCTGGGTGCACGATCCTAAGTACCTTCGTCTATCCATGCTTTTGGGCGAAGGGCAGTAGGGATTGAGCTGGAGAAAGGTCTGCCCCTCTGGGGAACTGACCCAGTCAGTTCCAGCTCTCCCAAGCGTCTGCGATGAAGTTGCCAGCCAGCCAGTCAGCGCAGTTCTCACCTGCAGTTCTCATCTTCCACAACTTTACTCGAACCTTGAGGAAAGGGACCAGCATCTTGTTTCGGAGCCACTTCCCCTTCAGTTTCCCGCCACTCCAACGACGAATGTCGATTCCGTCCTCGACGCCAGGATATGTACTCTCTCAGGCAACGGACGCGCAAGCCTTGCAGACCATCGCATTGCACCATCTCGCCTTTGCCCCGCAACTTACCGCGGAAGGTTACCTCGAGCGCGAAGTTTCTCTTCGTGAAACTCGGTTTGCGAAGGACCATCTCACTACGTGGGTCCTCACAGCGAGCAACTCTTCCGAAATCCTTTGTTCCTGTGAGACGTACACCCATGACGTCGTCCTGAAGAGTCCCGATGGGATCCGACAAGGGAAATGCTTGGCCATCGCCTCGGTTTACACAGCACCCAAACATCGGCGCAAAGGGTTCTGCGGCTCTATGATTGAGATGCTGCGGGATCAGCATCTTGGCGGAACGATCGCGTCGACCCTTTACTCGGACATCGGGCCACTTTATTATGCGAACAAGGGTTGGGATGTCCTTCCCTCTGTAAGCGCCGTCATGACGGTCGGCGTGGAAGCGCCGAACGCTGCATCGCTTGCATCAGATGTTGTCATCTCGAGAGAGAACCTGGTTCCTTTCGTCGCGCGGTCACGGGAAAGCTTGATTGCTCACGTGGAAGGCGCTGCATTGTCCACAGTAGCGGTGCTACCAACCGTCCACAAAATTCTTTGGTTCGCCAAACGCGCGGAGATCTATGCGCGTCTGCTCTCGCTTCCCATCTCATCGGAGATGTTGGCTACGCTCGGCGTGCACCATGAGGACCAGTTTGTCCTGTGGTACCCAGATCTCGCAGAGAAAAAGCTCTACATCCTTCACGTGCACAACCCCTCAAGACGAGATGTACGGGTAATGGCCGAAGCCAGCATTGCCTACGCTGGAGAATGTGGATGTGAGACGGTCATTGTGTGGGATCCCGACTGGAGCGGCTGGGAAACCAAAGACATGCGCAAAGAGACCAGGAAAGACTCTCTATCTAGTCTGCGGATTGTCGATGCTAGACCCGATGTGGCTTGCCACTTGGCTGCCAATGAGAAGTACGCGTGGGTGTAGCGTCCAGTTGCCACGCATACTTTCTTTCGTTCGTGTAGCGCATGGGACGGGTAGACGTTTCAGATATACACCCAGCGAAATGAAATGCGACCTGTTCGCCATACTGTTGGTACGCTAGCGATGCTCATAATGGTGTCTGCAGGAAGAAAGATTGTGAGGAGGTTGACAGATTGACTGGGATAGACATGTCTGTATGACGAGGATATCGACCCCGGTACTCTCGAGGGTGTAGTCAGCGTGCTCTTTCTTGTGCATCGGCAATACGCATCAGATTGACCAAGTCATCCAATAGCCTGGGGCGGTCGATGGTCAGCTCGTTGTCGATACGGTCTGCGGAAAGAAAAGACCTCACTCACTGCCATGCTATTGTCGTCGATTTTCTATAGCTTGCTTGCATGCTTCAACCGTGTTCGCCTCTTCGGTTTACTGTAGCTTGCTGCGCAAATCAATCGCGCTGCTAATCCCACTGCCAAAATCTATTGCATCATCATCATCGTGAAGATCTCCACACATCGTTCCGTAACACAAGCCCATGCAATGCGGCGGTTGGAGACGAAACGCGCTGCCCTCCAAGAGCGCCACAGGGAGTATCACACTTGCTTGGCTACACGCAGCACTGCTCTCTCCTTTTCTTTTTTTGTCGAGTGCTGCTGTCATGTCTCTCTCCCGCCACCTCCTCCTCCCCTTTTTTTTCCCTTTCCGTCTTCTCACACTTGCTCTCCCCTTCGAGAGGAAAGAGAGTCCGACCCACCGACTCATCATCCAAGCCAATTCCATACATAAGGGCCCATCCCC
>JADGJA010000284.1:0-26256 GCA_027596035.1 Thoreauomyces humboldtii
AGCTGATGTGGGGCGAAAAAAATGCGGGTCGGGAAAACCGGGGAGGAGGAGGAGGGGAGTCATGGCGCTTGAGGAAGCTCTGCGCGATTGTCCAAGTCAGTGTGGAATGTCCGGACTGGGGGTCCCCGTTGTCACCATTTCCAAAGCAGAGATCGGCTCTCCCACCAAATCAGCAAACCGCATATCAGCCAACTTCCCCGTCAATCCCACTTCGTTCATCGCGCATAGTCAAAGTTAGGAACGGCAAGCCCTTCCTACGCAGAGCAGCGTGCCTTCAGACCATCGCAGGAGTTTCCTCATTCCCTGTCGCAAAGCCCGATCATCCTACGCCCGCTTACCATCTTCCACTCGACATGTGGGGCGGCAGCTACTACGATGAGGATCAGGGTCATCACCTTGCGGGTGTGTCCCACTTCAGTACGACCCCGTTCTCTGAGACCTACCGATGCTACTCGGCTGCCATGTTACCTTCCCGTACGGAACGTCCCGAGCTGCTTTACGGAGGAAAGATCGTGCTTCCGAACTCGGCGTTCATGAAGCTCTCCGCCCTTCACATCGTCTACCCGATGCTCTTCTCACTCACCTCGAACGCGCAAGAATCCCCGAAAGTGACCCACTCCGGTGTCCTCGAGTTCACGGCCGAGGAGGGACGCGTGTACGTGCCGCAGTGGATGATGAAGGGTCTCGGACTCCAGGAAGGCAGCTTCGTCAAAGTCAAGAACACGGAACTTAGTCTGGGAACCTTCGTCAAGATCCAACCCCAGTCGGTCGACTTTCTCCAGATCACGGACCCCAAGGCCGTCCTCGAGCAGGCCTTTCGGAACTTTTCCACCCTCACCGTGGGAGACATCATCACGTTTCGATACAACGACACGCTCTACGACATCCTCGTCCTGGAAGTCAAACCCATGACGGACGCTCAGGGCATCTCGATCGTGGAGACGGACCTCGAGGTCGACTTTGCCCCGCCTCTGGGCTACGTCGAACCCGAACCCGTCTACCGACCAAAGACCCACGGGAACACGGCGGGAGGAGGAGGAGGAGTAGGAGGCGGCGCTCCGTCGGTCGAGGGAAGCAGGGCGAGCATCGCGCAGCACACGGTAGCCGAGGAGATCGGTTTCAAACCGTTCGGTGGAAGCGGTCAGAAGCTCAGCGGGAAGACTGACGGAACGGGCGGGGGCGAGGGAGCGTCTACCGCCAAGGGAAAGGAGAACGACGGGCCAGTCCCTGCGGCGCTCAGGCTTCCTCCGGGGAAGCTCTTTTTTGGATACCCTGTGATTCCGGTCAAGGGCAAAGGGGAAGATGCGGAAGGATCGGATGGGAAGAAAGGTCCAACGTTTTCCGGCCAGGGTCAAACGCTCAAGGCGGCGCGGAAAAGTAACGCTGGTCAGTCGCCGTCCACCTCTGCTCCAGGGGTTTCTCCGTCGGGAAGCGGAAGCAAGTAGTGAATGCTCTCCCCGTGTTGCTTTTGGTTGGTAGCTTGGCGTTTGTTGGTGCAACCTCGTTGAATAGATCTTAAGATACCAGTTCAAGTTTTCCGATGTGGGCAAGGCAGTAGAATGTTAAGGACTGAAAACCTCGCAAATCTAGTCAGATCCTGATCCCGCCGCAGTTACTCGGCCTTCGGGTCTATTGTTGGCCGCAACCCTGGAACACCACCATATACATAAGCCATCACCCCAACAATCACAAGGCAGATGACAAACAAGCCGTGGTGTTTCACAAAGGCCTGCAATAACGAATGTAAATCAGCGTCCTTTTGCTCCTTGGTGACAAGCACACAAGTCAACTCACCAGCGTTCCCGACGCCCACCGAGACACGCTGTATACAAGACGGCCCAGAAGACCAGCTGTAAATTTTGGCTGTCGCGTGAATTAGTACGAAGACCGATCTGCGGGGACCAGCGGGCGGGATGAGCCAACATGATCGAACATACCTTTGCAGTGCCTTCCAGAACCTCATTGATGGTTTGTAGCAGCGCAGCCTTCTCGAACGCGATGGCACGACCGCCGTTGTCGACATCGTAATATGTGTCCTCCTAACGAGCCAACGACACGGGGGGACATCAGCGACCAGAGGACCAAGATCCATCGGAATCCCCATCGTCTCACCTTCGGATCTGCTATGATGATGAGCGGCACCTGCTGCTCCGTGACCCCGTACACCCTCTCGACATAAGCGCTCCACTTGACGCCGTCCAGCCACGTGAAGACCACCAGATCCTCGTGCAGATTTTCCGTCCTTGCTTGGTTCTCCCACCCGAAGGTGGCATCCCTCAGGGCCTTCAAGACGGCGTGCTTCTTAGGATCCGCTGGATCGATCACGGCGATGACGACCACAGCGTCTCCGCCCAGGACCTCCTCCTGGTTGTCCGCGTCGAGATGGAGGACCCGTGGATGACGGTTCGACTTGACAAAGGTGGAGATAGTCTGGCGTGATGCTAGGGACGATGAGGGGAGAGGAATCGTCAACTGGCCGTTATCCTTCGTTACGAGGAGCACGGGATCACGGGCGCCAGTCGAAGACGATGGTGGTTGGACGTTCAAGATATCGCGAGCTGCCGGGTCCGGGGTCACGTAGAATCGGGCATCATGGCGCATGGAGGTTGCGACATCCAGGAAGGTTTCCAACTGCGTTCGATCCACAGTCTCCGACTGCACGAGGAGCCAGAAGGCGACCTCGTTGCGGTCCAGTACGTGCTGGATCTCCGAGGCTTTCACGACCGTGAAGGCTGGGCGGCTGGTGAAGTCCCGTGCGTACTCGCGCAGGGCGTCAAACGATCTGGCACCCTTGTACTCTGCGACGTGTGAAGGCAAGTGCATATACTTGAGCGTTGGGTATCCTCGGATGCCAAAGCTCCTGCACGTCGTGCCTTCACTGGTGCAGTCCACGGCACCCAGGTTCACTTGACCCCGTAATGAAGGGGCGAGGTCCTCAAAGACGGGTTTGAGCTGCTTGCAGAAGGTGCACCATGGTGCATGGAACATGATGAACCATGGTGTGTTGTTGGTCATGATAGGGAACGTTGCGTCAGTCAGGTGCATCAGCTGACCATCAGGGTTGATGTGAGCCTGAGGACGCGTGCCGGACGCCGCGATTTCGCGGAGCTGGGCAAGTGTGAACTCCAGTGCATCTTTGGTACGCTGATCATCGCGCTTGATCTCCCCGACGGCAACCGCTGGCCGGGCCACCGGGGTCTCAGCTGGCGGCCGCGGATCGGGCTTGGATTTTTCTCCGGCCTTTGATGAACCGGCAGAGCCGGCAATGGCAGCGAGCTGGGCATCTATGTATCCGTTCAGGGGATCCAGTAACTTTGCATCCTTGTAGTCTTCCACGTGCTTTCCGTCAACGTAAAGTCGGATGGTGGGATATCTCGTCACACCCAGATCTTGACACAGATCCTCGTCCTCCGCACGGCCGAAGCACTCCGCCTTATACAGCCGGAGCGAGCTTCCGATCGCATCGCTTCTCTGTTGAGCCTTCCACCAGACGGGTGTGAACCTAACGTAGCGACGACGAGGTTAAAGAAGAGTTGTGGAAGTTCCTGAAGCATGGCATCTCGTCGTACTGCCTGCAATGCCCGCAGCCGCTGGAGCCAAAGAATACGAGGCGTCGTCCGGTGCTAACAGTCTCCTGGAAGTTGGTAGGGGCAACATGGCGGAGGAGTTTGTTCACTCGGTAGTACTCCTCCGGTGTAATTTCGCTCGTTGCGGCTATAACGGTTGGCGCGAAAACGGCCAAGGCAAGAAGAAGGCCCAAGAGGACGAGTACATGCCTCCGCCCAAGGGCATTTCGTTTCGGATTCGTGCGCATGTCGGAATGGACTGCCGTACCCGGTAGCAACGGAGTGAATGGACTTCGATAAATTTGTGAACGCGAGGGGAGCGGTTCGGACACGTTTCGGACGAGTTCGCATCTTCCCTTTCCTCGTCCGTAGTCCCCATGTACATGGACGTACTCTAAATCATACCCTGAATACAACAACCGCGTACACCCTCCCATTCATCACGACACTCCGGGTCTTCAATCTCTTTTGGAACCACTCATGCGGGTCAAGACGCTACAGGTCCTGTGGCACGACAAAGACCCTATCTTCTCTGTCGATTTCGAACCCAATGGAAGTGGACGCTTCGCAACCGCCGGGGGAGACCATAACGTTCGGGTATGTGGTTCTTCGACGGAGAGACGAGGGAAACTCCACCTGTTCCGTGGTCGGCTTATCATCAGTGTTCGAACATAACAGATATGGAGGCTGGAAAAGGACGAGAAGGAGCTTCCCACGGTGCAATTCTTATCCAGTTTGGACCGACACGCGGGGGCAGTGAATTGCGTGCGATGGGCTCCTGGCGGTGAGGGATAAGGAAACAATGCCGCAGCGGCCGATCGGCGGAAGCTACAGCATGCTAACTCAACGCAACTATCAACAGGCGGAGTTCTGGCCTCTGGTGGAGACGGTACGATGGCCCCTGGGAAAGAGCTAGCATAGGGAACTTCCAGTTAAAATGGGCTCTTTTTAGACGGAACGATCATTCTTTGGGTGCAAAGCGACGAGAAGGCGGGAACCTCAACCCTTGAAGACCAGGACGGCCAATTGGAGACTTGGCGGTGTTCGGCAATGTTGAGGTGTGGTTCCGCGGCAGTGCATATCCGAATCGCCAGACTAATGGAGATTCACGTAGAGGGTCAACCAATGACATCATGGACATGGCATGGTCGCCGGACGGATTACATCTAATGGCGGGATGCGTAGACAACACTTCGCGGATATTTGCTGTGAAAGAACGTGAGTGATTCCCGTTGATCTATCTTAGCTACTGAACTCGCTTAACCACTTTCATTGCAACTCAGAACGCGGTGTGAAAGTTATGACGGAGCATGGTCACTTCGTTCAAGGCGTTGCATGGGATCCTTTGGGAAAATATCTCGTCTCCCAAAGTAGCGATAGGTACTTCACTTCAATCAATTCCCGCTTGACATCATGACAGCTTACTTTAGTTTTTGCCAGATCAATACAAGTATACACGAGCGACTTGCATAAAAATCAGCTCCGCGTTAAGGCGGCGGGCCGTCTGACTCGAGTTGATCCAAGCAAATGTGCCAGCCGTGGGGAAACTATGAGCACTGCGCAACCCTCAGAATCGATCGTCAAGCCCCTCGGAAAACCATTTCGGAACTTTCACGACGAGACGTTGGCGTCTTTCTTTCGCCGACTGACCTTTTCGCCTGATGGCTCCTTGTTGTTTGCTCCCGCCGGAGTGTTTCGAAGTGAAGGCGAAGATGTGGATCGAAACGCTGTCTATGTATATGGGCGAGGGCAGATTACCGGGTGCGGCTTGATCATCCAGTTCTTGACTATTTCGCCTTCTTGTATCTGACACCTAGCTCTTATTTGCTCCAGAGAACCGATCGCGTGCCTTTGCGGTCACGCCAAACCCAGCATCGCCGTTCGTTGTTCTCCCGTTGCATACAAGCTACGACCCATGAACCGAACGATGGGCGGCGACATACAGCCACCGTCTCCACCGGCGGAGACGCCCACTCCCTCCCCACCACCATCCATGTTCGCATTGCGTTACCGGTACATCTTCGCCGTGGCGACGCAGGACGCCCTTTTTATCTATGACACGCAACAACCCGACCCCATCGCCCACCTCTCCGGTCTCCACTACTCGACCCTTACGGACGTGGCGTGGTCGACCGACGGGAGGACGATCTTGATGACGAGCACGGACGGGTTCTGTTCGATCGTGTCGTTCGAGGAGGGACAGCTGGGGGAAGCTGTCGAGGAGGAGGCGCTTAAGTTTGCACCTAGCGACGATGCTATGTGCTGCACGCCACCCCTGTCGCCATCAAGGGAAGGGCCGGTGAAGGAGGGCTTAGGAGATGCGATGGAGGGTGTGGTTGTTGGGACTACCACGGATAAGGTCGTTGCTCCGTCTGGGACGCTGCTGCCAGACAACAAGCGGCCAGGTACCAGCGGGGCAGCTGCTCCCAGCAGCAAGAAGCGACGGATAGCGCCCACATTCCTGCGACCGTGTAATTAAAACGACCATCGCAGACTTGTTGCAACATGCGGACAGTAAGATGAAAGAGGCAGCAAAGATGCTTCTATGCAGTGGGAACAGATTTACAAGAAGCGCATATAAAAAAAAGGAGAGGCGGGCAGGGAATCGCGTTGGGAAAGGAAGAGAAGGACAGGACGCCGCGTGTACGAAAGGTTGCAATTCCCGGCCCGCCGAATGTGTGTACCTGCATGACAGTGAAGGAGAATAGGGGAAAGCGAAAGACAAAAGAGGAAGGTGGTGCGTCCGTCGGTGTGTGAATGTCTATGCCTCAGCAAAACCGACTGGGCCTGGAAGACCTGCGTATTCGAAGATCGTCGTAGGATGAATGCATTTGCTGGTGTCGAAAGAGGATGTGGATTGGACGTGCAAGTGGAATGGAAATGCTCGAGGGTTTATTGTCCTGGCACAACGATTCAATGTCAGAGATCGGTTGCCGCAAGAGAGACCTCAGATGATCCCTTACCTCGTCCACGTCCACGAGCGCCGAAACCGCCGCCACGGGGTGCACCGCGAGGTGCGAAGCCACCGCGTCCACCGGCTCCACCGCGAGGAGCGAATCCTCCACGACCGCCTCCACGTCCACCGGCACCGCCGCGGGGGGCACCACGACCACGTCCACCGAAGCTTCCGCCTCGTCCACCTCCACGCTTCTCGACCAGGCCCTGACGACCGAGGGGCTTGCCTACGGAGGAACAAGAAAAGATTCAGGTTTTAGGGAACGGTCGAGGGGCAATCGAGTTCCCGGTTCAGGTCCTTACCACGACCGCCGACAGTCTTGGGCTTGGGAAGGAATCGGTCGAGGGGCAGAAGCTTGTCGGGAGCGATGAAGACGGTGTCGTCCTTCTTGAAGGAAGCGGCTTGGACGCCCTCCTGGAGCTTGACGGTGAAGAAGACCTCGTTCAAGGGGCCGAGGATCTCATCGACCTTGCCGATCTGGGTCTTGTTCTCGAGGAAGATGGGTGCGTTGAAGTAAGGGATCTTTGCCTGGGAAGCGAGCTTGGAGCACACGAGCTCTCCCTCGCAGTTGTGCATGAATGCGCCCATGGCGACGACCGAGTCCGGGGGACCCTGGTTGAAGCTGTTGAAACCGCCGCGACCGCCTCCACGACCACCAGCCCCACCTCGGGGTGCGCCGCGCCCTCCTCCGAATCCACGTCCACGGGGTGCTCCTCGTCCACTCATGATTTTATTTGGTTGTTGGTAATCGGAATGAGGGGTGCTTTTCCTACACGAGTGTGCTTTGGGGAAAAAGAAAGAAAACGTTGGGAGAGACACGCACCACGAAGAAGAGACCTCTGCGCCACTCCCGTGCACCCGAAAGCCCTAACCGCGTTCTCCAAGCAAGTTCTTCCCACCTCACTCACTCCCGTCTTGTCTTCCCACCAAAACGGTTCGTGTTGCCGATATAGGAGCATCTCGTCATTGCTGGGTCCTCATACGGCTGTTCATCTTCCAACACTTGCCGGCAACAGTATAGGAATGGCGATGAACCTGCTGGCTCGAGCTGCCTTCGCGGCATCGCGCAGATCCACCGTTCCCATCGGCGCTTCAGCGTCAGCACTCACTTCGGCCAGGCACTATGGGTGAGTTATCGGACTGTCTGCAGCAAGCACCGTCAAGGGCTTTGTATAGCAGGGGTGCCCAGTGATCCTGTCAGAGGCTGAATGTAGTCTTTTGGTTCCTCGTAGCTATAACCCAGACAACCGAGTGCCAGCTGAACCCGTAAAGGGGGTTGCAGCGGAAATCTGGTCCACGAAACAAAAGGGCGGTGCTCTTCCTCCACCCTCCGTACCCGCCCAGGACCCCGAAGCCTTCCTCCAGCATCCTCTCTATACCCCCGCAGCAAAGGTGCAGACGGGCCTCGGTCCCGTAGTGGCTCCCCTCGTCTGGCCAGAGTACGACCAGCGCACCCCGTCCTCTGAATCCTCGGGGCTTCCCTCCCCTCCAAACTGGCACGACGCTGGATTTGACGTAGCCGCGACCGCCCCCATCGGCGACTACCCTCACGTCCGACCCCAGTTCGCTCAGCTCCGCGACCCCTTCAAGTACTGGGATCAGCAGGGACGCAGGAACTACGGAGAGATCATGTACGACCATGACAACTTCACGGAGATCTTCTCCATCGGTCCCGAGGTGCACTGGTGGCAGCCGGCGAAGCACTCGCTCCAGTTCCTGGCCGTCGTCGCTGGGATGGCTGCATGCGTCCACTGGTGGGACGTCGAGGAGCACCTGTGGTTCGCGGAAAAGGATTACCCTTACGACGGACTCCGCGTGGAGCTTGGAGGCGATCCTAACGATGAGACCGATACCTACACGAGGGTAGGTGTCGTCTTTTTTTCCTTCTGTAACTCTATCGAAGCCGCAGTCATCACGCTCACACACCGATCTCTCTGCATTCTTTTAACAGGCCGCGCTGTACAAGATATAGAGACTAGCGGGCATCATGGAGAATCAATAAATCAAAATCAAACAGACCCACAACCCACTTTCCTCACATCGTGTTGGGACCTATCGATCATGCGCATCGGCAAGAGGATTTTATGCACAGAGAGTATGGCTCACTTTATCCGGTGAAGTGCACCGTCATATTCATGCTGATGGGCAGCGCTTCGTCCGTGACCGTCACTTGCTCGCCGTCCGATAGCAGGTCAGCGATCGTCCTGACGAGGTTGGGTCGCGTGGCCTCCTCAAGCATCCGTGGCGCCTGCATGTACAACGACGTGGACTCTGTCCGCAGGGAAGGCTTCTTGAGTTGTCTGCGAGAGAGCCATGACGTAGAATTAGCGCGAAGTGGCTGGCCTGCATCCAGTTCACCGGACGGTCTGGCCTCCCACGCTGCCAAGCAGATGCGTGGATCCTCGGAAAGAGTGTAGAGGGCGTGTATGTACGTACGTGTCCTTCCGCTCCATGAGCAGGTCGATAAGGTCTTGGAGTGTTGCTGAGGGGTGGATCTCGATCTTGATCGAAACGCCTCCGCAGACGGGACAGTCTTCCTTCTTCTGCAGCTCGAACGTGTACGTGTAGACGCCTTGGTCGCCCACGTACATCATGTAGTTGCTCATAGGCGTGGAGCAGTTTGTTGCTATCTTGAATGCTTCCGTGGCGCATGATGCTGACAAAGAACTTCTGAGCAAAGAGCCGAATGGGGACAGGCGGAGATTTGCTTCGCATAGAAACTCACCGGCAACGATGGCATTGGTGGATGCGATAGCGGGTATGATGTTCTTGACGACTCCCTGAGCGAGCGAGTAGGTAACTCCAGTGATGTCGAACTCCTTTGCCCTCGAGGAAGCTCTGTCCAGCAACCACTTGATGTGTTCCGGATCGTCTCCGTCGAGCTTCTTTTCGGGAAACTCGCGCGGCCACTCCAGGACCGACGCCCACTCGATGCAGTGCTCGGGAAGCCTTGGGGTGTTGGCGATGGTGCACATGGGATAGGTGGTGGGTTTGGTCTGCATGTCGAGGGAGCATTCGTAGCAGGCCGTGATGCTCGGAAGGATGATGCGGGATTGTCCCTTGAAGCCTTCCGTCCCGCCGTCGATGATGGGTTTGAAGGTCTCTGGGTAGTCCTCGTCGTACATGTTGACGACGGTGGCGTTGATCCACCGTCGAGCTTCCACAGAGTCCAGGCCGCAGATGATGATGGTGAACTGGTCGTAGTAGTCCTCGTCCTTGTCCTGGATCTTGCCAAAGAACGGCGTGATGGTCACGCCCGGGACCCTCTTCATGATGAACTCGGCGGCCGTCTCTGCCTTCGATCGTCCCACATCCGACGCACTAGAACATGATTGCCATTCCAGGCTGCGCGTGAGTTTGACCGGAACGCGGGATCCACGCCTGAGGCGGGGACGAAGAGATTATGCTTTTTTTTCGCGCACCGAAACAGGAATTGACGGTTGAGGTTCGAGATGTCGATCGTGTCCATGTCGATGACGTGGATGTCCGTGAATCCCGTGAGCGCCAGGTCCTTTAGCAGCTCGCATCCCAGCCCGCCCGCTCCGACTACCAGGATTTTGATCGAGTGCAGGAACTCTTTGACCTGACGAGAGAGTCCGTGTCAAGATTGAGCCAGAGCAAAAGCAGGAGATGGAGCCGAATGCGCCTGACTCACGACTGCACCCGGAGTGAAACCCTCGTTTGCATATGGTCCGGGTCGATCTAGATACTTGTAAAGGTCATGCCATCGCCTATTGACCGACCGCGTATGTGAGTATTGACCACATGTAAAGTCTGACCACATGGCAAGCTTTGCGGGACTAAGCACATGTTTGTTCTGCGCAGAAGCCCATCACTAGACCATGCCATCCGTGTGCGGATGTCACTCACAGTTCTGGATTAAGTATGTGTTGCGGTTGCGCGAAGGACATGTTCGCTGAAGGGGGTTGCTACTCTCTGCCCACTTCGCGATGAGCAAAGTTGGAGTGAGAGGGAGGGATGGACGCAAATGAACTGTGAGTCATCATCCACCTGCGCGCCGCGCTTGGGGAGTTGGTTGAAACGCACTGCCGCAAACTCCCCCGTCTCAAGAGGCTCTCTCATCACTCCGCTCTCCGCTCTCTTTCTCTCTGGGGTTTCTCTGGCCATCTCTATACCCTCTCTCTCTCTCTCTCTCTTTCCCTTCTTGCCCCTTGTCTCTGTCTCTCTCTCTCTCTGTCTCTATCTCTTGCGCTCATCGTAATCCCATATCACTACTCTCTACGTTCCATCGTTCGCCCTTCTCCCGTCTCCTCCACCTTTCGTTTACCTTTCGTTCGCCCCATCCGCTCTTCACCTCCTCGTAGCCTCACAATGCTCGGCGCAGAGGAACCTGCCTGGACCGCTCTCGTCGTTCGCAGCTACAAGAAGAACTACGACGCGCAAAAGGACACGGGTACGTCCTGTTTCTTCTTCTGTCTATCCTTACCCGAGTTTCCAGGCTTGTTCTGACCCCCACGTCCTTCATGTTCGCAGTCTACGTGCAGCTTGCCTCGGTGCGACCCAACGGGACGGCCAAGGTTCAGCGGTTGGTCTTTCAGGACTTTCTCTCCGCAGACCCAAAAGTCATGCTGTTTGCTGCAGCAACACGAAACGCCGAGCTCATGGCCGTGGTGAAGGGTTCTCAGACCCACGAGCTCTTCTGGCAGATGCCACGGACGGGCGAAAGTTTCACGTAGGAACCCAAACGATATCGCCTTTCCCTTGCGTTTGACGTGTGGCACTGACGCACATCCGACCTGCAGGATATCTGGGCGTCTCTACGTCGTCGCGGCTCCAACCATGTCCCACCGATTCGGAAGTACGTGCATGCTTGCGCAGAGTCTGTGGCTTCGAGATTACCCCAGCTGGCTCCTAACGGCCTTTCGTTCGTAGCTCCCCCACGACGCATCGGAAATGCACTCCAGCCGGAAGACTGGGAGGAGGAGCGCATCCGCCAGTTCAAAAGCCTTCAGCCCGCGTACCGGGCTTCCTTCACATGGCCCGCTTCGGGCGAACCCCAGAACCCAATCGCACGAAACGACGGTTCCGTCTACAAGGACGCGAACTCTATCCGGATCATAGGATCCTCGGTCGACACCGGCTTCAAATACACGCGACTCGACGCCATGGACGAGGCTGGCTCCACGTCTGCGACCGGATCGGGTTTGATGAGCACTTTGGGTCTCACCAATGGAGCGAGCGCTCAGAGCAAGGAGCACGAGCTTCGATGTGTGCACAACGCCGCTCTCGACAACTTCTGTCTGCTGGTCTTGAAAGCTCAGAGGGTGGACCACTGGACGCCCAACCCGGTCGGACCGCCATCTCGCGTCGTGCACGAGCAGC
The DNA here is from genome assembly GCA_027596035.1 of Thoreauomyces humboldtii. Lineage (NCBI taxonomy): Eukaryota > Fungi > Chytridiomycota > Chytridiomycetes > Spizellomycetales > Powellomycetaceae > Thoreauomyces > Thoreauomyces humboldtii. Next base: position 11,866 of record JADGJA010000284.1, read on the forward strand.
TCAAGGACGGTTCCTGGACCGACATGGTCGTGAACCCTTAAAAAGTAGCCAATCCATGGCGGGCTGGCGAGCCCTGACCCGCTTGTGCCCTTGCACGCGTACTCACTCCCAGTGTTTCGTTCGGCGTATCCTCCCGCAAACCGCACTTACATAGTTTCATTTCTGCACAACATAATCTTCGTAATCATAAAGCCAAAGTCTGAGCTCGCTTTCCGTATTCCTGGTGTCCTTTGACCTCGGCTTACTTTGTGACTGGCAAGCTCAATGCAATGGGGTCCAAGGTCTCGACGAGAGGGTAACAGTCGATTTGCTTCCGAGTCCTGGCCGTATGATTCAAACACGAAGAACGCAACTCGACATGACTCTCTCTCTGCCCTCCCTTCCTCACTCGCTACGTACGATGAAGATTATGGATCAAACATGAGCCTGACCGCCAGCCGATGCCTGCAACTGCTGCTTCTGCTCGGTCTGGGCCCCCGTCTTGGTCTTCTGACTCGCGCTCTGCTGGGTGGCCTCGTGAGCGAAAAAGTGCTGTGCGAAACCCGCCAGCGCCGCTCCTATGAAATCCGCCAACCAATACAGCCAGTGGTGCGTCCAGTTGCCCGACAGGAGCGCGGGTCCGAACACGCGGGCCGGGTTGAAGGCGCCGCCTGACACGGAGCCGCCGATCAGACCCTGGTATTTCGAAAAGTGGGCGTCAATGCGAAGGAATCAAGGAAGAGACAAATGGAAGACGAATGCTGAAAAAAAGATCATTGTCGTTATCCACGTACCAGGAATCCGAGCGTGAACCCGATCGCGAACGGCGCGAACCCGGCCTTTGTGTTTCCAGAGGTCGTGTAGATGGTCAGGTTGCGACCCACGGCATCGTCGGCGACGCGCTGCCCGGGCTTGGTCTTGACCTTGACGGCGTTGCTGGTGTCCACTGGTACGCGGCAGTCTCCAGGTTAGCCTGGACTGAAACATTGAAACAGTCCGGTGTTTGCTCGTCATTACCGGTGTCGAAAGCGGTGGCAAAGATCACGTAGACCAGGATGAACGTCAACATGACTTCCATGGCAAAGGCATGGCCAAGGCCTGCTGTGGCATGTACGCCGACTTGTCGATATAAAAGCGAAAGTTGAGTACGTGCGTGACGCCTGCCTCACGTAATGCTGAAGGGATCGTCAGCTAGCATCCTTACCCACGACGGAAGCGGGAATGCTAGAATATCCGGAATGCGGACCAGGGAATACGATGAGCAGGGCTACAGTTGCAAAGATGGATGCCAAGAGTTGAATAAACACAAAGGCGAGACCTGTGAGGTTTGAGAATCACCTATAAGCAAATTCGGCCGCAGCAGCTGGAACACGAGCAGAGCAAGTGCCCATACCTTTCCGAATGGATACCTTGCCAGTGACGCAACACGCGAACGTAACGGCAGGGTTGAAGTGAGCGCCGGAGACATCGGCGAAGGAGTAGATGAGGGCGATACTGACAAAAGCAGTGGACACGGCGGCAAGGGTGAGGTTCGTCTCGTTTTCGGAACGGCCGTTGTTGACCGAGACAGCCTCGACGACGAAGAGGAAAAGGAACGTGCAGAGACCTTCACCGAAAACGGCACGAAGAAGCTGGAAAGGAGTTCAGCGTAAGCGGACCTTCCCTCCAGCGTAATGCCTCTGTTCTGAGAAGGCTTTCGTGAGGTTCGTCGCTCTTACCACCCGCCGCTTCTCGCTCATTGCCCATGAGAACTCGTTGTAGTCCTGCTGAAACTCTTTGATCCAGTCCATGGGGTTCCAGCTGAAAGTTCCGGGAGCATCGTTGAGGTTGTCGAATGGAACCTCGTCATCGTCGTTGGTTGGGAGCTCCGAGGTGAGACCTCGACGCTCGATGTCAACGGAGGCATACTCCCCGTTGTTGGGATTGGCCACCCTCGGCGACGAGGGTCCGCCGGAAGAGATCTTTTGCAGCTCGGCCATGGACCTCTCTTCTTATGCTTTTCTTTGTACTCTTTCTCGCTCTTCGCTACCGTTGAAGCCTGTCGTTTCTCCGTGCAAGGAAATATTTTCAACCTTTTGGGGATGGCCAGCGGAGATTCACTCCTTTTGTGATTACGTACAAAACAGAAATATCCGGTGAGTTCGGACATCCTTTGGCTTCATTTCCTCATCCACACAAAAAGCTTCTTCCGTTGCAGTCAACAGTCAACACAAATGAACGGACACCTACGAAGGCCTTCACCCGACCTTTCATCACGTCGAAGCGAGCATCTGGAGAACGACCTGTCAGATCTTTTAGACCGTCTCATCAAATACCATCCCTGCCTCTCATCGACCCCGCACTCGGACCTGGCCGGTGCCCTCTTCACCGACCAACCCACGATACGGCTGCTTCAGAATGTCGCAAAGCAAGACGCCAAGCGAGAGGAATGTGCGAAGATCGAAGACGAAGCTGATACAGCGTATGCAGCTGCGTATGATCTAGAGTGTAAGAGCTCGTTTTCCAAGGGAGTCAACCCGCTTTCACGGGAACTAGGAGCTGGCAGCGAATGTCTTACCCTCCGCTGTAGCAGAACGCCTGGAACGGATTCTTGAGGTGATGGGGGTGACGAGTCACTCGTTGTCGCGTTTCGGCGAAACGCATCTCGGGATCCTGGCGGATCTGGCGTTCGAGCTGCAGCTCGGGGACGTGGAGGCGATAAGGTTTGTACTGCAGTGAACAAGCGTTGCAAGCTTCCACTCTTCGTGAGCGTTTTCTCTTACGCTTCGAAAAACCTTTCCCGAAAAGCTTTCAGAGCGCGATGGCAGATCTTCAGCTCCAGGACATCCGGGCAGACATGGAGCTTTCCAAGCAACGCAGACATCTTGGCGCGCTGGAGGACCGACACGCTGCGATAGACGCCGATATCGCACGAACTGAATCGTAAGGCTCGGAGTAGAGGAAAAAGCGCCGTTAGACTCCCGCACCGTCAAGAGGACGCTCACCTCCCCTCATTCGCTGCAGAGTGCTTGCAGGATTGGAGGACACGGCCGAAGTGGATCGTCAGCGCGTACGAGAGTGGACGCGAAACGCAGATCTTCTCATGCAGAAAGGCGATGAGTACGCTGATCGAGTACGGGACGTTGAGGTGCGCGATGGGCCAGTAGATGAGGCAAATTCGATGCGGCACGAACTGATCGGATCGGTTTCAACCTGATACAGGCCCGCATCGATCCGGATTTGCCGTACTTTGCCCCGTCAGCGATCCTTGCAACTCGCCGGAGCGTGGAACGGTTGCGAGAGGACCTGGCTGTCAAGGAGGAGGCCGTGCGCGGGTTCGTCGATCTTCCTCCGGATCCCGTCATGGCCAAACTCAAGCTCGAGGAACGCCGCTTGGAACTGGTATGCAATTTGCCTTCCCGTCGTGGTAGCTGGAAGATTGCTAACATCTTTTTTCCTCCGGTCTCAGAACAATTTGATACGACGGAAGCAGGACATACTTGGGTCTATCGCGAGCGGCATCTCGTAAAGTAGGTGCCTATATTGCACATGGTTAGGAACTCATAGGATAGCACGCGTAGGATTTTGGTTAGTTTTTTGGGGTGACAGGATTCTGGCTGGCAAAGCAGCGTAGCCAAGCATATGGCAAAACTCGAGCATGCAAAAATTAAATACAAAGTGGGTGTGATGCATGAAAGAAAAAGAAGGGTTGGGTTAAGCATGGATAAAAGAGATGGCGGAAACATGAAAGGCAAGGAAGAGAGCGAAGTGGTTCGAAATCAAAGTAATGCGACAGAAACGAAAGAGAGCTTTGCCTATTCTGCACGAGCGCCTGCGCTCCTCCACCTGACGAAACGATCCGCCGTGACGCGACGCAGATCATGCACATGAGTGAACAGCAGCGCGTCCTTCAACTCTTCAAACTCGTTCACGACCGGCCTGTCGAGTGGTGCTTCCGATGCAGGTATGTCCGAGTCCCGTCTCACTTGCGAGACGACGCTGCGAGGCGAGACGGTGGTGACGGCGAAGGGATGCCCGACGCCATTCTCAGCCGCCACGGCGAACTCTTCCCGAGACAGTCCGAACCTGTAGACGTCGATGCCGTGCTTGAGAAGGGTATCGACAACCTGCTTCTTCAGCTCCTTGACGCGGGAGAACGTCAGGGTGTCCGAGCACACGATCACAGGGACAACGGCCACGACGCGATCGAGACGCTTCAGATACTCGAGATCCACCGGGGTCAGGCGGTGGAGAATGCAGTAGACGACAACATCGACGTGCGAGTGAGCGCCCGACGAGGTGGCAAGAAAGCGGCTGAGCTGAGTCGGAGAGGCGGCAGGGGTAAATATGGTGTTTGACTGGGCGAACTGCTTTTGCATGTGGTTGATGATAGGGCGCATGACTTCATGAGCGTCCATAACATTGCCGAAGCCAGGGGTGTCAATAAAGGTGAGATTGTGGTTGTGATCGGGAGCGGAAGGATCCGTTGTGGATGCATGGTATTCTTCGATGGCGAACGCCGTTGGTTCTACGGCTGGCAGGTCTTCTATCACTGGGTCAGCGCTCTGAACCTCGGCGATTTTCAAGAAATGTCGGATCAGCGAGGTCTGAGATTGAAGAAGAACGCCGTTAGCGCACTATCGATCAAGCGAGTGAGCCGATCAAACATGTAGCCCACCTTGCCAATACCGGAATCGCCTGCAAACAAAATCCTGAGTCGACCGACATCTTCGGCAGCCGGTGCCCTAGTGGCTCGACTGGACTGCATCTCCACCATCTTCTTTTTCACGTGAGCGAACGACACAGCTTTTACGAATGGTGTCACGGGTATCGGTGGCTGTTGTTGACCGGAAGGTTGGGGCGCCATGTGCTGCGGTGGAAGGTGAGGTCCACCGCTTGTGCCGTTCACGATCTTCGGAGCGGCAGCACCAGGAGCAACACCAGGAGGTGGGAGATCTTTGTTCAGCTTGTCCACCATTTGCTCAAATGGTGAGGCATGCGAAGTTCGGCGACTCCGCAGGACAAGCGAGGCGGTCCGATTTGGGGCGGCGGCTTTGGGGAGCGCCTTTGCGCCAGTGGGAAGAATCATCGGGGTGGATCCGGGAGCAGCCGTCCCATTGATTTTGGCTGCGGGGGCAACGCTTTGCAGGAAGTTGCAGGGTGCCAAGCCCACAGCGGAAGTACGGGTGTTCTTGCCAAGAATCCATCCTGTATGAGAAGCGCTGGCTTCAGGTTGCGAGTTCCAGAGTGCGAACATGGCACCACATGCGACTAACCGTCATCGTACGAGTGCATGAGCTCCACCATATCCCCTATCGCCAGAGCCAGCTCATCAGCGTGCACTAAGCAAAGGTTGTGAGAATTCGGTGGCGGCGCCACAAGGATGTTTCAACCACGTCCTACCGGGTACATATGCTGCAAAGGCCACGAACGTCTCTACATCTTTCGAGATGGTTTCTGCGGTCATGCCTGAGGTACGAGGTGCAAGATAAATGAAAGCAACTACGTGATATTTGCGGGTGGTCTGTTGGATTTCACGCTTAGCGGGCGGGAGGAGGCCGTTTCACTAGCTTGGACCGCCGTGACCAAAGTCTTCACACGGCGGCGATCAAGGCACAAGCGATCAAGTGAAAGACTACGCCTCTCCGTCACTCCCACCTTCTTTTTGCCCCCGGTTGCCCTTCTCCCCCACACACCTCGCACACGACCTATACAATGCCACCACCACAGTTACCTACGAAGAAACCTGCAAAGCGATCAGCGGCAGCAGAGGAGCAGGCGCACTCGCTTGTATTCTGTCCAGATTGTGGGTCTCTCTTGGACCCTCCAGGTGGTTCTGAGGACACGGTCTCCTGTGGGATATGCGGAGGCATTGTACAGTCAACAGGTTAGGGCGGACGCCGACCAGTTCTCCTCAGGACCGCTCTGATCTCTTTTCTGTTCCAGCATTCGAGTCGATCAACGTTGTCACGAAGAGCAAGCCAGGGGCGTTTCCCGATCGACCCACACCCCGAAACACGGCCGAGGACGATGCGAATAGGACCAGTCAACACCTTAGGGATGGAGCAACGGTACGATACGCATGGTCAATCATGCCTCACAGCATCTTCTGACGCTCCTTGTGTTCCCGCAGATCAAGGAAAAGTGCCCGCAGTGCGACGCGCCCGAGATGGTGTTCCACACGGCCCAATTACGAGGAGCGGACGAAGGCCAGACGGTGTTCTATAGCTGTGTGAAATGCGGGCATAAGCACAAAATGAATTCCTAGGGCAACCGGCGAGGTTGCTCAGCTGCTCCCCTCTCGAACGGCAGGCATGTCATTGCCCGACACTATTCTAATATATATTGAGTCGAGCTACGCCAAGGGCTCATCCGGATCGCTATGCTGCCTGGAAGAGGACGGGGAAGGAAGCTTGACGGTTACGGTGCCCTTTGGGGTATGCGGCCATAGATCGCCCCATGCGCTCTTGCGGGCTTCAGAATATTGTGCTTTTCCGCTTTTCGCTTTAGAGATGATCGTACGCTCAAGATTCCCTGAAGGCCCGCAGTAGTCCATCACAACGTGTTTGTCTCGCTTCATGGGTGGTGCGATTAGACGAGGCCACGTGTGTGCTTGTGATATCAAGCTCGCAGCTGACGCCTCTTCGGGTGAAGGGAGCGGGGCAGGACCCCGCCGAAGGACCACGTACGAGAATTTGATGTCTTGATGGTTTTTCGCTGATGGGATAGCTGCCGTTTCCATCAGCCATCTAGACTTGTGAATGCGCTGCGAGAAGTGGCACCAACTGGACTGCGCCAGCATTGGACACGTCAGAGCGTGCGGGCAGGGCGCAACGATGTGCACTCCTCCATTCGCTTCTGTTACTGGTGCGTCCTCCTCGAGTGCCTTCTGCTCTAGCTCCAGTATTTCCCTGCGAGCGTTGGCGATGCGCAGGAACCCTTCAGGAGTTCCGCGTTCGATCAGCACAAACATGTCGGCGGTGTGACTCCACAGATTCTCGACGGTCGCTTTGCGTACGGCGTCGGACGCTAGATCCCCTAGGGCAAAGCTTGCTACGACAAGGTCTGACTTCGGTAATGCTGCTCCTGAAGCTAGATAGCGTCTCGTTGAGAACCCTTTGATTGCTGGGGTTGCTTTCGAGAGTCTGGTCGCCGCCGCCAGCATGTGCTCCGAAAGGTCGATTCCCACATTCGTCTGGACCGAATTCCACACGTTGTTGATGGCCCACAGCGCTGTTCCCGGACCTGTCCCAAAGTCCAGGCAAGATGATGGTCGGAACTCGGGACACCGTTTGGCGACCTGCGAAAGCACGCTAAACGCAGCAGCATACGCCGGCGGGGTGCGTGACGCGACGTAGGCCTGCGTTTCGAGCGATCCATACTGAATGGTGTGGGGATCGATGAGAGGTATGCGAGTCCCGTCTGCTCGAGCATACTTGATCAGCTTTGCCGCGGAGCCTGTGGAGCGAAGGGCGAGGTGGAGTCGTTCCACGTCCCGTTTCAATTGCTTGCGATTACAGCCTACGACGGGCAGGGCACCGGCGTTAGTAACTGCATCGCTACTTGCGTTCTCCAACAGAACCTCATACCTGCAAGTTCCGCGTCGATAGCATCCACCAAATTGTCGGGAAGACCAATCCAACCGATCTTATTCTTGCCGAACCGGACTTCGGGACTGAAGCGCGCTACAGGAGTCGAAGGCAATTCCGCAGCTTCCGAGATCTTCTGAGAATTGGGCAAGGTCATCATGCTGCGACACTGCCGCGATGTCTGCAAAGGGCGTCTGGAGGCGAACATGTTGGTGTTTGATGAGACGAAAAAAGAGCCGGCACGAGGGCCAGGAAAGGGGAAGGAAACTACCGCACACTTTGCTACCGGTACCTGGTATTTGGCTGTTGTCCGATCCATGCGGCCTTCCGTTCGACAGCTGACGGTGCTGGAACAAGAGATTGCCGCCACCTTTCGTCGTCGTCATCGTTCCCTTTGATTTCCTTGAATCCCCCCCCATTCCCTGACCGCGTTCGACATCACGGGCATCTTGAAAGCAAAAGGACGCGGAGAATACGAAGGTCGAGTCAACAACAAATCAAGCATGGCGTCCGCTTCCCGCTCAGCATTTCGTCCGGTCGTTCGAGCGTGGAAGCGATACCTCGAGCTTCTAGAGGAAAAGCCGCTCGTTACGAAGTCTCTGTCGGCGGGCGCTATCGCAGTCGGTGGCGACATCATCGCACAAAAGATCGATTCGAGTCCCGACCATCCCGATTGGGACCCTCAACGGACCTTGCGTCTGGGAGTGTATGGAACCCTCATCGCCGCTCCCCTCACCCATGGTGAGTTGCTCTGTCCAGAGGACCGCAACCCTGGACCCGCTTGCGGGATGGAGCTTGGCCGTGATGGCTTGGAGCTCACATGCATTCCCGCTTCCCCACGATAGGATGGTACAAGATCTTGGATGGGCGACTAGGCGCCGGGATGGACTTTCAGACCTCTCTCAAGAAGGTGGCTGCCGACCAGATCCTTGCAGCCGCGCCTTTCACCGCCCTGTTCTTCGTCTGCAACTCTGCAGCCGAAGGACTCAACGCGACGCAGATCAAAGATCGATTGGACAGCAACCTCTGGCCCACACTCAAAGCCAACTGGGCCATTTGGCCAGCGGCACTCCTCATCAACTTTCGATACGTTCCGCTCAAGTTGAGGTTGCTTACCGTCAACATTCTGGGACTCGGTATGTGGATGCCACTGACGGGCTTTCTCCCCTGCAGCGAAGTTTCTGCTAATCGCAGTACCTGGAACTACCTAGGATGGGGAACCTACCTCTCGATGGTTCAACACCGACAGCACGAGCACAAGAACGTTCATCCAAATCTCCCCGATCCGTACGTTTGTCTTTACTTGCGTCCTTCGAGCGGTTCAATGCACGTCATTAACCTTTGTATCTCACTTGCTAGATACCCAGAGGATTCGCTTCCTGTGCCAATTTACCCTCCCGGAAACATCAAAGAGGAATAGGGACATGCGGTCGCGTCAAGGTTGCCGGGAACACGTCTCGTCAGAACTCTTTGCTCCACCACGTTGTGGACTTCTTAATTCCTCTACATTTAGAGCCATCCTCTTTCTTTTTTTCTTTGGATCCCAATACGAGCCTCATGATAAGTACCTACAACACCAACTACCACATGGATGAATCGAGGGTGTGTTGTATTAGCTATATGTATATCTACAAAGGAGTGCAATGGGGTGGCAGTGCGGTGCAGTCCGGCGGGATTGGGCTGGGCAGCAACCCGCCGAATCTAACTGTTCTTGATGATCCTGGGCGTTACGTTCGCAGCAGGAGTCTCAAAGCGCATGTGGCCTGCCTAGGCAAGAGAAACGAAACTATCCCGAGAAGTGGGCCTGGGCGAGGGTCTTGTCATTGAACACGGTTCCCAGCCCACCGGACGATCTCCTCGTAGATAGTCCAAGTGATGGCGGCGCTGACCGTTTTCCGGAGCAGTCTAGGTAGCATGCCCGCAAAGAAGCCAGATATCCTCTCCTCGGTCGCAATCTTCCACGCGGTGGCGGGCATGGTCGCGTATCGGGCAGGGTCCAGCTGCATCCTTGTTTTCAACACGTCGAACGGGTTGGTAGCCACAGTGGCCGCGATCCCACTGGCTCCTGCAGCCGCCATATGGACTCCCCACGTGCTCGTCGGCGTAGCACCGGCAGAAGGGGGCAAAGCGGCCTTGAGCAGCGTTTTCGAGTGCTCGTAGAAGAGGACATAAAGACCAGCGTGTGGTGCATCGCGAAGCACCGTAGCGCCGGACCCGGCGAACAATCCACGGACGCCTCCGTCCGCCACGATGCCACGAACGGCGCCCAGAACGGTCTTGTACCGGTACAGATCGCTCTCAAAGCGGACCTTGACGACCGTGATTGGCATCAGGAGCAATCCGACCGCCACGCGAGACCCGGCGCCGGCAGCCAGGTTCGCGGTGGATCTCCCCACGCCCAGAGCTCCGAGGATGCTTCTGGACCGCTCGAGGCAACCGAAATAGAGAGCGCTGCCTGGAACGTTGCGAAAAATGGTAGGAACGGTCCCTCGCCATAGTCCCGTGAGGGACTCTGAACGGACCACCTGGGTCGCGACGCTCCAGAGCGTGGATCGCGCCAGTAGAGGCGCGTTGGCCATCGGCAATGGAGGAAGGGTGGAGTGATGTTGCTGGAGACGCGTCTTGACAAGATCAAGAGGTTGCAGGAGGACGCATGCCGCGAGGCCTGATACTCCGCCTCCCAAGATGTGCATATGTGAAGAAACCGAAGGCTTCGTTGCGAGCGACATGGCTGTGAGAAGAGGCCGACCAACAAGAAACACCGACGGTTGGTATGGGCGATGATGGCGAAGAGAACATGCACAGAGACGGGATGCAGCGTTGATATAACGGCCAAAGAGCGTACTGTTCTACAGGTAGTGGTTTAGTGGTTTGTCGGGGAGTGCGTCGGAAGAGTTTTGCTGGGGAAGGAAGGTCCGAGGAAAAATCGCGTCGCGAGGGTTCCTTCCCCTTTGCTCCAACCTTCAACGCGAGGTGCAAAGCAGGGTACTGTACCTGTACGTGTAGATCTCCTGGCGTCCGAGACTCTTTCCCCAACGTAATGGTATGTCTAGTGGTATATTATGCCCTACCATTTCATTTGCATCAGATCCTTGACCGGTGCTCATCTGCTGATGATTCTGTCAAAGTGCAGTCTGACTCGATTTTCTCGTTCGTGGTGCACGGGAACGTCGACGCCGTGGCTCTGACTGCCTCGGATAAGGCCTGGGCACAACTGACGTTTCCGGACCTTGGTTAGTATCAAGATCGCGTCTTCATCCTACTCAAGGAAGTAAACTGATGTGACCACTAGAGCTTTCTCTCCCAGCCGAACACATCCCTCGTTCGGACGACACGGACGAACGGGAGAATTCAACGAGGTGGAAGGATGCGGGCACGGCCAGTACGCGCACCATACTACGCAGCGAGACGCCACATGCTGCTGGCAGCGTTTGAAGCGTGCATCACTTCGACGCGTTTGCCAACACTCGGATCAGATGTGGACCCTGATGCGTCCTTCGTTTGATCGGACATGGCCAGAGATTCGAGAATGTGGAACGCTTTGGAAAAGCAGTGCCTACGGTACTGTAGTTGCACGGTCTGTACCTGATCCAAGTGCGCTTTCGCCACGATGTGTCTTTACGGTTTCCTGTTCCTGCTGGTCCTTGCAAGCGTTGCAAGCGGATAATCCCGACGTGCTGGTCGGGCTTTGTATGGCGCAGGGCGTGACTCGTGGCATTTCAGAAGGTCCCTGTTCGAGGGTGCCGCTTTTTATCGTTGTCTTTGCAACGCTGCTCGGCTTGGATAGGCACCACATCCGCTCGGCGCTCGCATACGTCACATAAAGGTTGATGGGAAAGCTACCGACGAAACGAGGGCTACAAACACGCACGTTTGTGTGGCCAGCCGTCAGGGCTCAACTCATGGCTCATGCGGAAAGAAGACGTCCTTGCGCCTGCCGCAAAAGAGGCGGTGGGCCGATGTCCGATCCAGGACGAGGGAGAGCCTGGAGACCGGATCTCACCCCAAGAACCAAGGCCGTGCGTGGTACCTGGAGAACTGAGGACCGGGTAAAAAAAAACTTGCTGGGGTTTCTGCTTCCGGTCCCTCGGTTTCGCTCCCTTCTCTCTCTCTCTCTCTTCGCCTTTTTTGCGCTTTGTCCTCCCGTCATCCCCCTCGCCCCTTCGCCCTTCGTCCCAACCGGCTGCTGGTTTCTCCCCACTCCGGCTTTACTTTCCCTTATCATCGGGTCTCTCTCTGCATCCTTCCTCCTCCCGCAAAGCTGCTGTTGCTTCTCGAAGCTTTCCTTCGTTGTGTTTCTCGTTCTTGGGTCGGACTTCTGCTACTCTCTCCCCCACCGCGTACAGTACCACTCAGCTGGCCTGTGTGGTCCATGAGGACCCTCTCCGCACACCCAGCAGGCACTTTATATAACGGCACTACGTGACGCTCCCGTGTCCCGCCGCAGGTCTCGGAAGGTCTCCCAACTTTCTTTCAGCATTCCCCCTTGGTTTCTTTAACTTCAAGGGGAATGTCCTTGTTCAGGTCCGTCGTGTTGCTCATAGCGCTGGCCGCCGAGCATATCACCGGCGCGTCTGCCGTCACACCAGCGTCGTGCGGACCCAACCTCCTGCCCACTCCCGAAGGCTTCGAGCAGTCCTCGCTTGCGGCATGCCACCCGACTCTTGGCTGTTGCTTGCCATGTCCTGCAACGGACGCTCTGTATCCATCAGCTTCAGTCCATCGGCTTGAGGCCTGGATGACCGCGATGCGTGTCATCTCCACCTTTGGCGCCTTTCTCGTCGTGGTCTCCTACGCCGTGTTGCCCGGGAAACGAACCTTTCCGCGCATCTACATCCTTTTCGTGTTCGTGTTGACGATGATCTGGTCTGGGTTCGGAGCGTCTCTGCTTTACGGTCAGCAAGGACGCGCCGTCTTCTGCGCTGGCGACGGAGTCACCTCCGCCACGCTTCGCAACAACCGTGCTTGCGCCGTCCAGGGCGTCAGCATCATCTGGGCATCCATCGGGACCGGCTGCTTTTGCATGTTGACCATCCTCAACATCCACTTGGTGCGCCATTGCTCGAACGTATATCTCTCTCAAGCGCTCTTACTAACCTCGCCCCTTCCCCTCTGCAGCAAGTGGTTTGGTCATGTTCCTGGCTCTTGCGGAATCGCTGGCTCGCCCAAACGATAGGCTGGCTATTCCCAACGTTCATCGCTGGACTTGCCATCGGGACGGGCTCCATCGAGTACCTGAGCCGCGGGATCTGTACAGTCACGCAGCAGTACGAAGGAGGGCTAGTATTTGCTCCACTCATCGTCTTGGCCGTGCTCGTCTGGGCGTTGCACACTGCCACCACACTGTGGCTGTGGCGACGGACATGGGGCATGCGGGGGAGTCCGACGTCTCCACGATTCTGGGGACTCGGGTTCGGTCGAACCAACACGCCCATCCCGAGCCTTGTGGTGCCCAGCCTCGTGATGCCAGATCTAGCAGTCGACGACGAAGCTTGCAATCCCTCTGCCATAGCCACAGAAAAGGCCACTCCGCGCCGTTTATCTCTAGGAACCGCGGCTGCCACGACGCCGGACGGGACAGAGCTTGCTGGGGTGCGATTCGTGCAGCTCCGACTCATCGTTTTCGGGACGGTGCTCGGCGGATTCGCCGTCATGTACGCCATATTCTATCAACAGGACGTTGGTCGCATTCGAGCCGCCATTCGCGTGACGGATGCTGTCGATGGTGCATCTGTCGCCACGTCTCCACTCCAAGACCTCGTGGCGTGCATCCACGCAGCGCAAGCCAGTTTGACGATGGGTGGGCCCGCGATCGTTCGAACGTGCGCCAATCAGCTCGAAGCCTCGGGAAGGATGCCGCTGCCTAGATTCTGGCGACGTCTCGTGTCCGAACTCACCATCTCCCTCGGAGGGGTGTGCCTGTTCGCGGTCATCGCCCGTCGGTTGTTCTACGACTGGCGGGACTGGTTCGACGAACGTCGCGGCGTGGTCGAGTGGACGAGGAGGAGACGGACGCGAAGGGGTCGTGCGTCCACGATCATCACCACGTCAGCTGCGGTCTCTCCCGGGGGTTCGGCCGCCTCCTTGACGGTCCCGAGCCCTGCCATCCTTCGATCGCCGTCCCCGCTGCCTCCTTCGCCCAGTCAGCTCCATCCGAGCAGCCTCGCCTACCTCCCGCGCGCCAGTCCCACGGCGTCGCACTTTTCGTCCCTGTCCTCCACCACCGGGACCGTGCTGTACTCGCCCTCTCCACCTGCCGTGCACTACGGACTTCCCCCCGTCGACCTCGAGCTCCAGGACGTTGCCAGGCTGACGGGAGCGTTCGTGAGCAAGTCGGTGTCGGAAAGGGAGGCCTTTGCTCCCAACCTAACCTTGTGGTAGGCAAACACGCGCACCTCCTCGCCCTCACGCCGATATAGAGTAAGAGCTCGGCGTATTACAGTATATAGAGCCCTGCGTATGTGTAAATAGATCTGAACCATCAGAAGCCTGACCATCCCTGTGCCAGCACTGCCATTTTGCTCCCCATCGCCCGGCTTCGCTCCATTCCCATGGTGAAAGCGAGCGACCCCCAGCGAGCTCTCAAACAAGCAGTCGGGGGAGTTGGGCCGCAGTTCATGGCAAGATGTACATTTAACGATTAAAGTTGCCGCCAGTCTGCCGCAGGCCCAAGGAAAAAAAAGAAAAAAAAAAAGAATAAAAGACGGGGAAGAAAGGATTATGAAAAGTTGTGGACCATAAGCGTTCTGGTCGCGTGGGGTCGTGTGCCCTGTCGAAAGTTGGTGGTGACGTTTGTGTAGCAAAAAAGGGGAGGTCTCTCTCCTTTCGTGGGGGGGGGGGGGGG
>JADGJA010000285.1:0-26242 GCA_027596035.1 Thoreauomyces humboldtii
TGATCATGGAGATGACTCGTTGTCCAAGGAACTCTTGCAAATCGTCGATCTTGCTGAAGAATGGCGCACCAAGAGTTCCTTGGACAACGAGTCATTTCCATGATCAACCAGCTCGAGGTTTTGAAAACATGGTGTAAGAAGAGCTAGCAAGAAAGAGTGTACAACTGATGTGGAACGCCGGGCAACGTCTGATGTTTTTCACAGCCAAAAAACTTGAGACTTTCAAGATCTCACGCACACACTACACTGTTCACCGTGTTCTCCATGGCCTTATCGAAGCTCACCTGCCCATGCATGGGCAACAGCATGAACCACTCACTCACTTGTCCTGCTACAAAAGCGTGGATGTACAAAGGTGTCAAGAAGCTGTCCGATCATGTCGGACACCCGTCTGGCTGGTGTTTGGTTTTACATCTGTAACGCCGCAAAACTCTCAACGCTTTGCACTTTTCCAAAGCAGCCCGCAGCGAGTCGTGAAAACATAGAAGATTCCTCCTCGCCGGTCATATCATTCTCTCCGCCGCAACAGCAGCAGCGGCATAGCCAGTAGCGAGCACCAAATCGTCGAGTTTCTGCCACAACATGTCGAACAACTGTTACACGTTCGACTGGCCAGTGCTCCCAGTGCAAGGTGCGGACGTGATGGGAATCTGGCCTACGCCCAAGATCGTTGTATCGCGTGACGATCGTGCCGCACAGACCCGGGTGGCCATGCGTGAGATTGCCACAACTGTCTCTGCCCGGCTCTGGACGCTTCTGATGGATTACCCTGCAACTCTGGAAGGCATTTCGCGCGTGGTCCACGCTCAGGACACCGTCGACAAGAGTTACGAAATTTCTTCGGCCTCGGCGTCGGCCACAGCCGCCGAAGGCCAAGTCCATGTCTTTAATCCGAGCGGCGGTCGCAACGGAGTCGAAAGATGTCGTGAGCGGGTGTCCATGATCGACGGCTGTCTCCGCGCAGGTCCCATCAAAATAGTCTGGATGTGGCGATGCGACTGGGACACGGCAACTCCAGGACAGAAAGATGCATTGTGCGTGAACTGGGCGGTACAGTAGCGACTGGCGGTTCAGAAGCCTTCCTTCCCTGTTGAAGCCGAGTCCTCATTATGGTCATCTGTTTGCATCGCAGATTGTCGAGGACAACCTCCAGGCTGATAGACGCGACGAAGGGTGTGCATTGCTTCTGCTTCACCTCATCAACGAGCTTGTGCGCTGGCTTCGCGCGCGTCTGCGGATCAATGGGCCCGGAAGCAGTGACGGTTTGGCCTCCACCGGTGAAGTGGAGGATGAGATCTTCGGCTTTCGCACAGATTATTGGCGGGACAACGAAGTCAGCAGCGAGGTGAGACATATTTCACGCCCACCATCGTGAGGGACCGTGTCACGCCTGACCTTTGTCTGATACATATTTGCATGCCCAGATCGTTGGATTGCTTTGGGGACGTGGCAGGGCAAACGATACACTCGAAGATGAGCTCGCGAGATTCTGCACCATGCCACCTGCGGCAATGCAGAGCATCCTTACGGGTATGGGAAGCAAAGAAAAGTTGTATGACGGATCAACTTTGGTTCTCATACATCTTTTCAAGGTGATCCAAGTCGCACGCCCTTTCAAGAGACAGCACCGATTCCAAACAAATACCCACAAGGCAGCTTGAAAGCAAAATTGTGGGAGAACGCTATTCAGAGGACGAGGAGAGTTTGCCATCGCATGAACATGGTGCGGCCGTGTGGAGGGGAAAATCCCCTGCCACCGCCCGAACCTGAACCGTACGATCCTACTCCCGTGGTTTTGTGCGCTCGAATGAAAGGGTACGCAGAGAAGCGCGGAAACACTAACACTAACAGTCTTTGTTGAGTTTTGCAATGCCTTTGATCGGCATCGCTGGGAAGCACCCATCCTCGATGTTGATAATGAGGGTTCCACGTACCTGCTCCCAGACGATTCCAGAAGAGGCACTGTCCTGCCGCGTCTCGTTACGCTCCCTTTCGGCTAGTGTCTGCTCTTGATTCCGAGTACGCATAAGCCGAGCAATCTTCATGTTGGCCTTCGGGTTGAGCCTTGTGGTACTAGAGGACTGGGCGGTACGGTACTTAAGAACGTCGATAGCAGCCGTAACGTGGTTGCCGATGGACCCGTGACTCAGTCCGCGGATAGAACGGAGGTATCCCTCGACATACTTGTCCTAGAAGAGGAAGATGTGTGAGCGAGACGTCCGAATGGCAAAGGAAAGCCGGAAGAAGGAACTGCGTACCAGGAATAGGTGGAATAGGTTCAAAATTTCGATTGTAGTGCCGAGGGGACCTTTAGGGGGTCCCCACGGGGATAACGGCATGCCGCCCGATTGATGGGGTAGATTCCAAACAGGGACTAATGCTTTACTCTGCATGGCTATGTCGGTCACCGATCCAGTATTAGTTCTATGATTCGTGAGGCTATAGAACAGCTAGAACTTACCGATAGCCATTTGTACAATTTCGCAAAAAAAAGCAACAATTCAATCGAGATTCGAGTCTTTGTTAAAGACCGTCCTCTGACTTCTAATTTTTTGGATATGCTTGAGGACAAAAGCATGGACGAGCACTCTTTTCGGCGTGTTCCTTGTTACCTACCAGAGTTTTGTGCTGACGAAAGGCTCCCAGTCTCCGCTCTCACAAATCGACAGCAGGTCGCGTGCTCAGCTTGCTGTCAAAGGCACTCCGCGCTGTTAAATGTCTCTCGCAACGCGAGGTCCTGGACTGATCGATTTCCAGAATTGGCAAACTAGTCTTGTATCCAAGTTCGTCGCTCATGCGCAACCGTCGTGAAAATCCGCGAAGACAGGTCCGTCGTCGTGCGTGGGCCCTCCTTCTTCGTCCTCGCCCGTGTTTTCCTCCTCGGCGCGTTGGTACGCATTAATCGAGCTGTCGGAAATGTCGTAGGTCGGATCCTCTTCGTGGAACTCCACATCTTCAAAGGGGTCTGTAGGGGCATCGTAATAAAACAACCAAGGCACGCCTCCTTAACCGTTTGTGGGACGTCGGAGATTGTACCACCGTACGATCCCTGTTTTGGCAGCTTCTCGTTTGAAAGGCCGAACTGCGCGCCTCAGGTATATTGCTTTATCCGACGGGAACATGGATCTGGGATGGGTGGAACATGGAGTTTGGTCTCGGCGCTTTCCGCTGACTTTACGGGCGGGATCCTTCGATTGGGGGGAGGCCTATATTAGTAGTCTAGACTTAAGCTGTTCGGCTGTTAAGTTGCTGATCGTGCGAGGGCCCACGAAGCCAGTACCTGACACGGTTGAGCGGTAGATCTATTTGCATAGTTGTTCGAGTTCATACGAACCAGTACACCAGCGCGGTTGAGCAGCAGATCAGCGAACCGTCGATGTAACCAATGCTGCGACTAGATAACCCGGACTGTAACTGTAACAAGATAGCCCGCCCCTTCGCCATGCTGGCTGGCTAAGTTAGCACCACTTGGCATGGCTACGTAGCATCTCCACAAGCATGCCGCATTCGACAGCTGCAATCGACCAGATCCGTCAGGAGAGGATCTCAACTGGGATCGACCTGTCCGATTGATAAGAATTCATTCCTTGCTCTAAAGCATTCTGCCAGGCGCGGTATGCTGCGCACGGAAGAGGGTTGCTGATCCGAAGAACGCAGCAGGAGGGTCCCAGTGGCAGCATACATGTTCGCCGACAGGACAGGCACAGAAGGGGGCCGTAGAGTGGACGCACGTAGAGGAAAGGGCCGCCCATTGGTCACTTTTCTCACGGTACGGTGGCGCATCGGCTGGTGGAGATCGACCGATGGCTATATGAGCCGCGAACGAGACAAGCGGGCGAAGAAGATGGGTCAAATCTACTTACCGAGGAGTCCCGCAGCCGTTGCCGAGACTCAGCATTGTCCGATCCGAAACCTCGGCCGGGCAGTGACTGATTGAGGTCGCTATAGTTGATTCCACTATTCCGGTGCCATGCTTTGAGTCTGTTGACATCGTACGTTCTCCTGCATATGCAACAGCGCCCCTGGTCGTGGCTGTGACAAGTGACACAAATGAAGTGGCTGCATGGCAGGCTAATGAAGCTAGTATTCTCGGGCGGTCCCTCCTGGCAGATGGGGCACTCCGGGCTCATGGAAATGGTCAAGTGAGCTGGCAGATACTGCAGGACTAAAACGACATAGAGAATAGAGGCTCAGTAAAAGATGCGAATAGTACGTTAGACAAGTGTGAACTTACCGGACACGGCAGTAGAGGTCGGGGACGACGCAGCGAAGCTCATGGAGGTGTACAAGGGGAGGAGAAATGTTGAAAGTGTTGTCAAGAGGCATGCAGGCGGGACGCTCAAGAAGTTTCTTTGCAAAAACCGTGGAGATGCCTATGTTGGTCAATTGTTTTAAAGACCGTCCTCGGCCAGCCGATCGTTCAGTTTATTGATAAATTCCCGTGTCCCATGGAGAAGCGAGGGAAGACAGGACGCAATCCCCATGATGCTGCGCCATTCATTACAGGAGCTTCTCGGCAGACCAACTTCTGCACTTTTGTCATGTTCTGGCTTGCAACGGAAGACAGTCAAAAGAGTCAAAAGGTGCAGAAACCGGTTCGGACGCGATCCACAAGGATGTGCGGCGTGCCTTGCAAGATTGGGGAAGAAATACATACACGAAAGAGGTGGACTGCAGAGACTATTGCCGAGGGCATGTTATATGTGCTAAGGCGGCTCGAGTAGGATGCTGCGGTGCGACCGACAAGTACACGGGGCGGGGGAGGTGCGCTAAACTAAATCTCCTAAAAAAAATTCTCGGGGATGCCACTGGTTCCCGTACGCAAAGATATACGCATGACATCCTGACATCTCAACATGTAGTGCAACACGCGCTTTTCAACGCATCCGCTTGGATCTTCCACGTCCTGGCCTTGAAAGGCTACCGATAGCAGGAAGGAATTAACCAAAACATCTGCAAAGCCTCGTCTTCCTGCGGTAAGTTACCTTGCCTTCCTATACTCGACCTCCCTACAGCCTCGCGCCGATTGCTCGCGTCCATGTGATAAATACCATATACAGGCAGGCTGTAGCGCGTGCCTTTGAAATGGGGTTTTCCACGAGTTCTGCAAGATGTGATCTCGACCACCGGGTCCAAGGCCTCCATCCTTCCACGGTCAAGTCCCGAGAACTAACAATTCAATCACGTTATTGACAAGCCCCCTTTCATCGTATGCAGTGGGGAACGCGTGTGAACATCCTCATTGTCCGTCGACGACAAACTGAAACTCGTGCCGCAAGCCCCGATCCAGGGCCAGCGTGATGGAAAACTCATCAGTACAACGTGGATCCCGCGGCAGGACGATAGACTCGGTCCAGTCATCGACCTCGCCAGGTTTTACATCCCAATCGAAAAATAGCCGAAAACGCCCATCTGGCGGTATTCGCTCGGTAAGGACGCACGGGCTTGATAGAATGTTCTCACCCGCTTCTTGGATCACAGCGAACAGCTTGTCGTAGAGGTCTCTGCGTTCTGATTCAGAAGGTAAGCTCAACTTTGAAAAGATGCCATTGCAACCCAGAAAATTGAAGTGCGTCTGATGCTTTCCAGAGCCTTTTTCCATTCGTAGCCGACTCGTCAGACTCTTGTACGCGTTGGTCGCCATGTTTCGGTTCCGTCGTCGTTGCTTAACATTGGACAACGTTTTTTTTCTAGTGTCACAAACCGCATTTGAGACGAGGTGATAGTTGCCCGTCAGTGGCTTGTACACTGTCAAAATGGTGTGGGGCGGCGGCGGAACGTTCGCTTGCCTTCGCTTGACGTATGTACACAAGATGCATAAGCACCACTTCACCAGGTGTATGGTATCCTTGCTGGTATGGTCGGCATACGAAAGTGGCCAAACCTTCGTGTGCCGTAAGGCATTTTGTAAAGTGGTAAATTCAAATCAAGTTTTAGATCTTTAAAAAATTCTTGAATGAAAGTGTTTTTATTTTTTTCCGCCTATTCCCCGGAAACTAACTTCTCTCCGAAGGAGACCAGGTTAACCAGGTCAAGTACCCCACTTGATTTTCAACTAGAATGTCTTGCCATTTCGTTCGCCTAAAGTACCAGACCATCTTACCAGATCGCACAGGACCTGGTAGCTTTGTTTGATATGCTTTGGGCGAACGATTTCGGAAGTCGGCAACTAACGTATCGGTTTATTGCCCAAAGATCAAACAATGAGGAACTACGCTTTACGGACCATGTGAGAAACTACGTTTTAGGGGACAGCTGCCTGCCAGCGGTTTCCTTGTGGCAGTAGAGCTAGTGAAGCGCCGTCGGTTCCCACTGGCCGAGCTGTCAAAGTCAAAGTTCAGGCAGAGAAAGTTCTCCCCCCTTACTGCTAATAGACTGGTAGACGCTGCTTTGGTTATTGCGTTGATCTGATTTGTGTTTTATGACGCGCAAAAGTACCAGATTACCAGGTAGCTGGTATCTTGGCTGGTAAGTTTGCCACACGAAAGTATCAAAAATATCGTGTGCCGTAAAGAATCTGGTAAACTGGTACTTTCAAATCAATTTTTAGATCTTTGAAGAATTATTGAGTCATAAATGTTTCTTACTTCCTCCAGTACTTAGGGGACAGACGTCTTTTCAAAGGTACCAAGTTTACCAGGTCAGGTGCCCCACTTGATTTTCAGCGAGAATGTTTTGCCATTTCGTTCGCCTAAAGTACCATACCATCTTACCAGATCGCACAGGACCTGGTAGCTTTGTCTGGTATGTTTCCGGCGAACGATTTGATGGCCGCCAACCAACGGTTCAGTGTACTTCCCGCGGTTTCTACATATGGTATTCTGATTAGCAGCACTTTTGACGATCATGTCGGCGGTCATGTATGTGGCGAGACATACCGCATTTAGAAATGTCTCGACTTTGTGCCTCCAGAGCGGATTGCACCCTTCCGGATTCGCCTAATCGAAGGAGTGGATCAGTGCTTTGCGAGGAGCAAATTGTTGCTTTCCATGCATGGACCAGGGGTGGAACTAGCGACCGGCAGTCGTCTTGTCTTCTCTATTTTGATCGGCATTTTTCCTTGTACTCGCCACTACCTGCTAAAAGCATCGCCGTGGAGCGACTGATCCTGAGCATCTGTGCTAAAGATCGCAGACTCGACGCTTGAAATCGCTTCTCAAGGCCATAGAGATCATAGATCACGATGTAGTCGTACTGCGAAGCAGGCATGGAAAGCCGGTATTTGCGTTGTTTAGAATCAATCCACCGAAAAATATTATGGCATTCCGTACGCACTTTTGTGCATGTCCACTCTTTGACATCCAAACGGCTCCGTCTCGAGCTATCATGTCGTGCATAAGAGATCAGCACGCCTGTCACCGGGAAGCAACTTTGCCAAGGAAGACCTGTCAAAACTGGCCAAGGTGAAGCCGCGTATTGACACTTTTAGGAAACACGTCTGTGTACGTTGACAGTATATTCTTGCAGTCGATCAATCTTACCACCTGTCCGTCGGAGACTGCGCTAAGGCTATGCTTTTTGTCCGTAGGAACTTTTGACGTGTATTCGGAAGAGCAGCAACAAACAAGAAAGCAAAGGGTGGGGCGAGCCACTGCAGTCACCTCAACCGACGGTCTTTGTAGCCACAGCTGCGCAGACCTGCAACTCCCGCAGGTCGCGTAGAGGTTCCGCGCATTCCAACACTTACTGAGTGAGTAGGGTTAAGATGTGTCAAAAATAAAAGTCCAACGAGTAAATACAAAATTGTAAAGGATAGGTGGGAAGATAAGGCCATTCCTTGGGCAGGAGCAGCTGCCTCACTCTCTCTTGTCCTTAGCGACCTTCGGTGTTTTGGGGACACGCGCTTTCCAGTAGATCCAGCACGCTGCGACGATGTTCTAGACGATGTAGATCCAGAGGATACCGAAGTCCCTCCACCTGTTCTCGTAGTTGATGTCGACGGCCGCCAAGTACGTGTTGGTATTCGAAACGGTGCAGTAGGAGCAGTCGGACGTTGCGGTTGGATCCACGAGGTAACCCCCGGCCATTCCGATGTAATCTTCCATGTAACTGCCGCAATCTTTCCGGCTAGAGGCTGGAAGGTCAGGAGCTCAATGTCGGAACAGACGACAACCGCATTGGCAACGCCGGTGGCTAGCATTCCTTCAACAAGGTAGGTGAAGGGGGAAATGTAGTAGAGCCAGAGCCAGAACTTGGGCATGCTGTCTTTGGACACAAGCACGCTGAGAGTGAAGAAGTACGGACACCGTGTCAGAAATGGAGGTCCCTTTGAAGAAGGAAAGGAGACAGCATCCTCAAGCATACCCGCAAAAGATCAGGCACAGGGAGAAGGCGAGATTGCCAAGATTCCCCGCTGCCTCGGCGGTCTCGATTCCGGCAATAAACAGAGAGGTTTGCGTGCTTGCCAGAAGCATAAACTGCCAAATAAAGCCCAGCATAAGGCCGCCACGTTCTGTTACGGCGTCCCGTTGGGATAGCGTTCTTTAATAGAACATTGGATGAGAAAGAAGTTCAAGACCAAAGATCACAACCTGCCAATAACGCTACCTTTTGGATTCCAAGCGGGGAGTACCAGCAAGAGAAGATCAGGACCGCCATGAGAGAGTTCCAGGGTAACTCGACCACGATGTTGCTAATCATGAATGCCTTCCATGAGTAGGCTTTGGATGGACGTTCGCGTGCCTCGTACAAAAGATGTACGGTGCCGGCATTCTTTACCCGCTCACCACCCCACTCGGGATCGCCATTGGCATCACGATCCGGAACACCTACAACGAGAACTCTCAGACCTACATTTTGGTCCAAGGCATTTTCGACTCTCTTTCGTAAGCGCGCCAACCTTTCCACCCCGTTCCTACAGGCCCTTTCCCCGCGCCCCACCTTCGCTTACCATACTTCTTTTGTTTCTTCATCGCAGCGCCGGTATATTGATGTACAACGCCTACTGCGAGCTGATTTCGCGTGAAATCAACCAGAGCTCCAAGTTCCGCTCTCTATCCACTACCCTCAAGGCAGTCTCCATGTTCTGTCTTTACGCTGGCGCAGGAATCATGGCGCTCATTGGGCTGTGGGCTTGAGTGGTACCTGCGTCTCTCCTCCGCTACTTTTGAGTAGCACACTTCAGTACAATGTCCAATATCAATACATGTAGAGGCTTACTGTGGAGAATTTCCGACTTGAGCTCAGCGTGCCTGCATGGCAATTCTACAAGACCTTTTACAGTACTTATAGTACAGGTGATTACGTCGATTCAGGGCCACGAGGTATGCTTCTACACTACACTTTCTATCGGTTTTTTCCGAAACAGAACCGAGGGACGCAGGGTCCGGGACCTCGTCAACGAGTGGCAGCGTTTGGGTCCCTGACCCAGACCCACACCCAAGAGTGTGGCGTGACGGGTGCATGCCCGGGAAAAGGAGCCAGTTTGCGGAGCACGGGCTTCTGAAAACGCTGTGCAATCCGCGTTTGCGCGCTCACGCGTCTCAAGCGCGTCGACTATCCCAGATTCAGATTGCGGGTCCGCGAGAACCGCTGCGCATCTCGCGTTTGCAAGCACCAGCGCAGCGAGTGATTAGCGAACTCCCCTCCCTTCCCGAAGAAGCGGATTCAAAGATCCAGATCCGGGCAACCGCTAGGAGCGGGCGTGACAGTCGCTCCAGGTCCGGACGGAGTGGAATTCAGCGTGACAGTTGCTGTAGGGATCTGCCCAGATTGACCAAGACTTCTCTGAGATGGTCGCTCGACGCCGGGTGCACCTTGCTTCTGGGTACCGGCGTCACTACAGTTCAACGCCAGTCTGTCGGTCGAACGTGGCAAAAGATGACTGGTCGCAAGCTCCGTGACATATAGATATTCTGCTTTTGCGTAAGGTAAGTTCAGGCTTCGCATGTCATCATGATTGTATATCCCGCGGCCTTTTCGGAGTTCCGGCCTGCAGTCTGTCCAAAAGTACTTAAGAACAGGGGCTGTCCAAACACCCAGATGGTCGGACCCAGCACCCAAACCAAACCTTTTGAACCTTCCGCATACCGACCATGACCGGACAACAAGTCCCTCTGAAGACCCCTTTCACCGCAGCGTCCACCGCCGCCGACGTACTGGCCAACGTCGACCTCACAGGTCGACAGGTGATCGTAACGGGGGGGCACGGTCGGCTCGGCAGCGAAGTGACCCGCGCCCTCGTGTCCGCAGGAGCGACCGTCACAGTGGCGGCTCGCAGCCCAGAGAAAGCCTCGCAGGCTCTTGCGGGGATCCCCGGCGTGATCTTCAAGCAGCTCGACCTCACCGACCCAGTCTCGATCGAAGCCTTCGCTCGGGAATGGAACACTGCCGGACTGCCGCTACACGTCCTCGTCAACAACGCGGCAGTGTTTCCGGGTCCCCAGATCGAACGGGACGCGAACGGGCACGAAGCTAGTCTTTCCACTTCTCATCTCGGGCACTTTCGATTGACGTTGGCGCTCCTCCCTGCGCTTCGCAAGGCAGGCGAGGGTGAGTCCGCAGCCCGTGTGGTTAACGTGACGTCAGGAGCGGCCAGATTCGGTGGCATCCGATGGGAGGACCCTGATTTCAGGACGGCCGGATACAACGTGCTGGC
This sequence comes from Thoreauomyces humboldtii, assembly GCA_027596035.1. NCBI lineage: Eukaryota > Fungi > Chytridiomycota > Chytridiomycetes > Spizellomycetales > Powellomycetaceae > Thoreauomyces > Thoreauomyces humboldtii. The sequence goes on from JADGJA010000285.1 coordinate 10,598, forward strand.
AGCGTACGCACAGTCCAAACGGGCAAACGTCTTGTTCACGGTCGAACTCGACCGTCGTTACAGATCCGAGGGAATCCGAGTCTATGCCACACATCCCGGAGTCATCATCGGACCGGGCCCACACAGTCCCGCGAAACTTGCGTCGTACCGTCATCAGGGCCTGGTGGACGACGACGACAACACGATCATCGATCCCGTTGCGGGGAAGAAGACGGTGGAGCAAGGTGCTGCCACGGTGGTGTTCGCCGCGACAAGTCCGCTGCTCCTTGGTGTCGGTGGAGTGTACCTCAAGGACAGCAACGTCGCTGTGATCGATGACGAGTTGAAACCCTTGACCGCTGAATCTGTGCCTTCTGACGCTAGCTCGGCCATGCTTGACCCTGTCGATGCTCGTCGACTTTGGGAACTGAGTGAGAAGCTCATTGCAGCTTGATTGGGAAGGAGATTCTACCGAGCGGATTGACTTTCTGCTCTGGTTCCATCCTTGAGATGTATTCTGCTTGAGATAATATGACTTGGGATTGCCCTGAAGATTTCACGGTCATGATCTGCCGCGACAATGGACACCGAGACGAAATCTTAAGGAGATCGGCAAACCCGCTATCAGGTAAGGACTTCAGAGGAGCTCCTACCCTGACAAGATGTTAAAAGGCGGGAACGACGTCAAAACGCGGGAAAAAAACTCTTAATTAAATCTCTACAGAATCTAGTACGCAGGTCTGGCATGACACACTTGATTAATGAATACCGCCGCTGCTTCCGAAACCACGACCTACGCCAGCGGCGTTGGCATTGCCAGCACCGGATGCCGGACTCCTTCCGTTGGCTGCGTTGCGTCCGAGCTGCGTCTTTGTGAGCTTGAGGGCCATGCTCTTGCGAGAGGTCGGGTTGGGACGCGTGACGGGGACGACGGCCGCGACCGTCTGCACGTTCTTGACCTGGGCAGCGGACGGAAGATTGCCTGGCGACACTCCGGCGTCTGTTGTGGAGACCGGGACCGAGGTCTTGAGTGCGGCGCCGAGGGCAGGGAGGGTCGCCTGGGAGGCTCCGATGGTGTTGGTCAAGGGGGTCATGTCGGACGCCCCGATCTTCCCGACCGAGGAGGCGGCGAACTTGCCCATGGTCTGGACGGCCTTTTGGAGTTTGACGTAAGCTTTCAGCGTGGCGGATTGCGAGGCGGGAGTCATCGTCGGGCCCTTGGCGGCTAGCTGGGCTTTGACACCGTTGCTTGCGCCCGCCACTACCTGGTCGAGACCAGTGGCACCACGGTACATGGACTGAGGGAGGATCGTAGCGCCGTCGGTAGATTGCACGTCAACGTTCGGCAGGATGTTTCCGTCGAGTGGTTTCAGATCGGAAAGCGCTTCCACTATGTTGCTAGTGATCTGAGTGTCGGAAGACCTGGCAAGAGTGTAACGAAAAATCAGCGAAACGAACTTGACGAACGACAAGGTGGGTACGTCTTCCGGACCTACCTCAGATCTTCCGAGTTCAACTTGACGCCGGCAACCGCACTCTGACCTCTGATGTTGACGGTGTTTTCTTCAGCGTTGGTATCCGCGCTCTTGAAGTCGTCGGACACGTCCTTGAAGTTCTCGGTGTGAAGATCCAGATCGACCGACGAATCGTCCTTGCGGTCTCCCGGGCTCACGGCCTTCTGGGTCTCGGTCCTCCACGTGAGGTTCTTCTTCAAAGCGTTCAATGACTTTTGAGCGGCATTCTTGATAGCCTGGACCTTTTGATCTCCTTGTGCGGATCCGGAATCACCGTTGGTCGATGCGATCGCCGCCTTCATCGACATGATGACCTTGTTCCAAGCGACAATCTTGGGTTTCTGGTTGTCTGATCCCTTGTAGATGTCCGTTGCCTGCAGTTCTCGAACGGGACCGTTGGGACCTTGGATGGTCGTGGAGGTCGGGTTGGGAGAGTTCCAGTCGATGCCACCAGCAGGTAGAGCGTTGCCGTCGACGGCGGCGAACTCCACCAGAGAGCTGATCTCGGTGGTGATGCGGATGGCGTCGGCAGCAGTGGAAGCCGCAGCGGGAAGATCGAGGTTCACGATGGGAACCGGCTGTCGTGTGGACGGATCCATCGTGTTGCCGTCCCCGGCGAGGATGGCATCGTTGGCCAGGTCGTTGAAACTGTTGACTACTTTGATTCCTGCAAGCAGCGTCTCAGGGTCCTGCTTGGCGTTCACAGTGTTCAGCTTGTTGTTGACCGCCTTTGCTTCCTTGGCAACGTTGAGGATCGAATTCGCGACGGGCTGACCGTTGGTGACAGCGCCGGAGGTGATCTTGGCGAGCGCCTTCTGAAGACCCCTAGGAATAAGCTTCCACGTGCGCGCGAGGTTCTTGCCGTTTTTCGTGCGAACAATCGTCCGACTATCACCGATGAGTCGCTCCGTCGCGTCGATCTCCTCCGGGGCATCGAGAGACTGCGTGATGTCGGAGGCAACAATGTCGCCGAGGGGAGCGGTAGGGCTCTGGGACGTGGAAGGAAGTGGGGTGGCATCGGGGTCCTGCATGGCCGCAAGATCTCTGGGGTCGGCCGATCCGATGTTCTGCAACTTGGAGGTGTCCACGGCTTGCATCGCGGCTTTGATGGTGTTGACTGCCTGACGCAAGGCTCCTTGCTGACCCGACCATCTGTCGGCAGCCTTGGCCAGAGCGTTCACGGCCATCTTCAATCCGACGAACTGCTCCGGAGTAAGCTGGAACACTCCCATCTGCGGGCTTGAGAACTTTGTAACGAACTTCGCGACCGCGTTTCCAAGATTGACGATGGAACCCTCGTGAGTGGGAGCGCGGATGGATGCACCAAAGAGACTCGACGGATCGACGGTATCGCTGACACTACCATCGCTCGTGTCGACAGAGATGGCGATGCCGTCGACACCGCCGTCGGGCAAGACGTCCGGAACTCCGACCTCGGAAAGGAGACTGAACGCCTCGATCTGAGCTTCGGAGCTGATCTGCGCGTTGCTCTTGAAGTACTCGCTGGTATCGGCTGCGAAAGGAGACACCTCGAAGCTTCGTTCGGAAGCGTCCCCGGCGTTGAGGACGACCTTTGCTGGACCGCCGGTCTTGTCGTTGAAGTCGCGCAGGGCCTCGTTGAAGATCTCCGACTTCTGTGCAATGTCAGAGATGGCCTTCTCCGTTCGTAGCTCACGCGGAGTCTGTTTCAGCTGACGCCAACGCTGGGCGATACTTCTCTTCCACGAGACCATGGCGGCGCCGACCCGGTTCTGGGCGTCCGTGGAGTGCTGTCGGGTGAAGGTCGTCTTTATGGATTTGCCGATGGCACGCCACGCGGAGTTGCGGTCCACCGCGCCCGTATAGATGGCATTTGGCGCCAACTCCGAGGGACTTTGAGGATCGGTAAGGAAGATGATATCGTCCGTCTCTCCGTTGACGACGCTGTCCCCTCCAGGCAGGATCCCCTGGTCGCCGGTAGCGTCTCGAATCTCGGAGAGGAAGTCGACTTCCAGATCGATGATCGAATCATCGCCTCCGTCTGCACGCCATCCGGCGACAAGGTCTTCGTTTGCTTGGGCGCCCTCGAGCGAGAGTTCGTCGGGAGTTTGCTCGTCGAGGGAGTCCACCGCGTCGCTACAGCCGTCACGTTTTCGGTCGCAAGTCTGGACGGCCTTTGGAACAAAGTTGGTCCAGGTCGTGGCGCCTGGAGGAAGAGCGAACTCGATGGGGTTTTGTTCGCGGAAGGCGTCCAAGAACTCTGGCTTCAGGTTGTCTCCAACGTTGCTCAGCCTCTCGGTACCTCTCTTGCCCTTTCGCATGTCCGGCTGCATGGACTTGGCAGGATTCTTGTCGGCGGGACGGTTGGGAAGCGAATACAACGCGTTGCCGATGCTCATGGATGCGCCCCGGAAGTTCTGAATCACGCGGTCGTGACCCTGGTAAGCTGTCCACTTGGCGTATGCTGTCTTCTGAGCCGGAGTACCGTTTGGTCCCGGATCGTCCACCGCCGGCGGTGCTGGCGATTCTTGATCGTTCATACGTCTTTGCAAGGCGGCATTCAGGTGATTGTGACCGATCTTGGCGGCGTCAAAGTAGTTGCGCCACTGCTGGACGGCCGCAATCCGCGTGGCTTTCAGGTCCCTGAGAAGCTGCCTGTCGTCGTTCGTGGGAGCAGTTTTGCCGGCAATGAGAGCCTTCTGGGCGTTGTGCGCTTGGACCGCGGCGATGGCAGCGTTGAGGGTGGGTGCCATTTGATTGGCGACCTGTGTCGCGATGGCACCGGGAATGTTGTCGAACGTGACGCCTTGCACAATGTTGTTGGAAGGTATCGACAGACTCCCGCCGGTGGTCGGGACGGCGAGGCGATCCTTGATGGTGGTCCAGCTCTCGCCTTTCAGATCGGGTGCAACGCCCGGGACGTTGTTCACGTTCCGGAGCATGGAGTTGATGAATGCCTGGTTGGGATTGACGCCGGCCTCGAGCGCGTTACGAAACCCAGTCCAGGCTCCCCATTCTCTACGACCTGTCCACGAGGAAGGGCAACGGTCAGATATGAAGCAAAGGAAACGCGACGTCGACGAGGACCTGCAAGACCCAGGAGGGGGAAACGTACCGGTCTCTCCGATGTTGCGACGGTAAATCCGATGAGCAGCCGAGCGTTCCTCGAGGACGATCGTGACGGGACGCGCCTCTGTGTACGCGACGAAGAAACAGACGACAAGGACGATGGCGAACCACTTTGCAAACGCAGGTTTGGACAGCTTTTGATGGCCGGGGCGCGAGCGAGCGCCGGGGAGGAGGGCCGACATGGAGTGGATCGCCGTCGCTGGCAGACGGGAACGAGAGAAGAAGCGTGCCTGACGGAACGCAGGGAGTGGTGAAGTGGACAGAGGTTTTATCATCACCCGATGACTAGCGTTGCCGATGCGTGCTCGAGGAGGCCCGCCGAAAGAGGGAACGATGGTTCCTACGGCGCTCGCGGCCAGGACATGGTTGTGGTCGTAGGAAAGGCCGACGACGAGGGTGTGACTCTGGGGATTGCAGCTCAGCCATCTGCGGGTTGTGTGGGGCCGACTACGATGGAGACGGAGTTTGAGCAAGGACGCGATGGGCATGCTCGTCGGCTTTTTCCGGGCGGAACGATGAGAAATTCGAGAACACGATCGGGCCTTTGCCCAGCAGCAAGCACACCACCGACGGGTTCTTTTCTTTGTACGATGTTTTTTTTTTTTTCTTTTTCTTGCTTTCGCGAGAGACATGGGCCACGGGGACATGTCAGACACTTCAGCAGCTGCAGTAGGTGGTCAGGTCTGGAACCTATCGGAGATCCGCAGACCAGTAGGAAAGGGAAGTCTTCCGCCTTTTGCTGAGTCGTTCATGTTACATACAGTACCAGTACGTTTCGTGGGGGGAAGCCTGCAAAACTTTTGTGTCTTGTCTACCTGTACAGGTACGTGTGCCTACACACATGTCAGTCCTTAGGGGGCGGAGCAGTGCGTGTCCTATGCGTACACCAAAAGGTGCCGCTCTCTGCCCTTGGGAACACAAGAAAGAAAGAAGGACGAAAAAGGTTTTAAACGTGGGGTCATGATTAACTGTACACTGTACTGTACTGCTGTACTGCACTGTTACACTTGCTCTGCTTCCCTTCCACCCATGAATGAATGAAGAAGATCCGGAAGCGAGAATCTTCCCCTTTTCTGTGTCCCCAGCGCAAACCGAAAAACCTTCCATTTCCCCACTGTCTGTCTCCCATTCATTCATTCCCGACACTCCGCTCGAAACGCGTGCGTACTGCACTGCAATTGTTCACACACGCGCACACCTGTCCTTCCTCCAGCCCCCCACAAAAACTGGCGGCAACTCAGACGACTACCCCCCTCAGCCATTCTTCCTCGCAATCGCGGCATGCGTCCTCTCACGATTCTCGCCGTGGGTCTTCAGCCATCCTACTGGCCAGTATGCTCCGGTGCATGCGCGGAGGAAGAAATCCTGCTGTACTGTAGTACACTTGGTCCGGCCTTCCCCACGAGCGGGCCACGACCTCACCAAGGAGAGACTTGGCTGAGCAGGCAGGCAGGCAGGCAGGCAGGCAAATTGATCGACAATCACCACGTACATCCATGTACTGCACTTGTACATCCGACTTCGGCAAAGAAAAAAAAAACACTTGGGATTTCCCCGATGTGCAACTTCCCGTTGTGCGTTGGACAGCCTGCCATGTGCAAGTTCGGGATGTTAAAAGGGCAGGCATCGCTCTTGTCCCTCACTTTCGCCTCACCCCAACGTCCTCCATCCCCGTCGCTGCCCAACCCTACCCCCTTCGTCCTTCACGCCGGTCATGAAGGTCAAGGCCGCCGTCTTCCTCCTGGCTGTCGCTGCCAATGCCGCTCCAGCAACCCACCGCGACGATGCCACAGCATCTGTCCTGATCGCGCACCACTCCAAGACCGCTAGCAGCGTTGCCCATGCTGCTGCCACCGCTTCTCCCATCGAGGCAAGCGGTCACGGCCGGAACACTACCGCTCTTCACCGCGGTACCGGCATCAATTCGACTGTGGGGCCTGTCGGCGGAACCGCGGTTCACGGTGCCCTCAACTCGACCGTTCCCTTCAACTCTACCGTCGCCTTGAACTCTACCGTCGTCGCCAACGCCACCTCGTCCCTTCCGGAGGGCTGCTCCATCTGCTCCTACCGCGACAATTCACAGTACGTCTGGCACGACCCTGTCTACAGGTACACCAACGGAACCGTCGTTCCGATCACGAGCGCCTCTCAGATGGCCGCCATCGCTGGAAGGACCTGGGACGGACACCACCTGTGTTGCGGAGACGCAGAGACCCACCACGATGGGCCCGTCGTCAAGCAGCTCCACACCTGGCATTCGCCCACCCAGAACGTCACCGTGCACCTCAAACCGGTCGTCACCAAGCAGGGTCAGCGCGTGCCTCCTAGCAAGTTCGCTTCAGCGGATCCCGACCAGGCCAAGAAAAAGGCTGTCGGAAATCCTGCGGCGATCCAAGCAAAGACCGCGGCAGCTTTGAAGGCCGTTCGTCGTCTGAACGCTCGCCAGTCGAGCTCGTCACACGTCGGAACCGTTCAGATCAACCCCTTCGACTTGGCATTCTTCTCACAGGCGCCCGCGTGCTTGCCTTTGGTCAGTTCCGACCCCATCGCCAACGTCTACCACCCGTCCCTCGTCGGTGGTCTCCACAACGTCAACCAGCGTCGCGGACTCGGACTTCCCGTCGCCATGGGCGCTGGTCTCATGTGTCCCGCGAGCTCTCCCGGGTGCTCCAAGACTCTGACGCAGACCACAACCGTGTCGACCCAGCTATCTTACTCGGTCACCTCGGGCAACACATACTCGGTCGCTAACGCGCTCGGACACGTCGTTTCCACGTCGGAAAGCCAGGACGAATCGCAGTCCATCTCCAAGACCATCGAGCAGTCCTGGTCGCACACCTCGACAGCTACTCAGGGCGGATCCGTCTCGGACATGGTCAGCGACATGCTCACCAAGACCTCGGAGCTCAGCATCGGACACAGCAAGTCCCACACCGACGACGAGTCGACGACCAACACGGCTACCGACGAAGTCTCGACGACTGCCTCGCAGGGTGGCTCCGTCGGTATCGGAACGGAATGGAGCAAGTCCAACGCTGTGACCGATGGCATCACCGACGGCCGCAGTACATCCGACATCTACGGCAACACCCAGTCGAACGGTGGAGACTCCTCGGACACCGACGGCAACGAGGGATCCCACACCGGAACCACCGAGCAAGGGCAGGAGACCGGAACGACCTGGAACAATGGCGGCAGCAACGACCACGAGACCGGCGAGAACAGCGCCCTGACCAACTCCATGAACGGATCTTCCGGTGGTTCCAGCTCGGACTCGAGCGGTCTCACTGCCGGCGGCTCTCGAAGCAGCGGCAGCTCCTCCGGTTCCTCCAGTTCCACCACCGACTCGACGGGCGAGAACAGCTCCAACGCCCAGGAGTCATCCCAGCAGGACTGCACGGACGAGCATGGCACCGTATCTGCCGGTTTCAACATCGGTATTGCCCACGGCGACGCTTCGTTCACCGCCGGAGGACAGCAGTGCGGAACCAAGGGTAGTACCTCTACGAGCGGAACCGATTCCTCCCACGCATCCCAGTCCGGCACGGAAACCAGCTCCAATCAGGGCTCCGAGTCGAACTTCGGTGCCAGCTTTGGACACGAGACGGGAACGAACTTCAACCAAGGTTGGGGTAACGATGCCACTCACGGCACATCCGCTTCGAACTCCGTGGGTTCCAATTGGAGCAACGGCGGTTCAAGTAGTCACAGTGGTTCGCAAAGCGACGCAAACACCAACGGATGGACCAAAGCTCACACCCAGGGCACAAACTGGGGCAACACCATCACGTCTTCTCACGAAAACGGAAGCACCCAGTCGCGCGACCATTCCAACACTGACACGTCAACCGTTGGTGGCTCGATCAACCGATCCAACAACTGGGACAACTCGAAGACGAACGCCCACACGGATTCCACCGCCCTTACCCGAGGACACTCCGATACCTCTACCGATGATGTGACCAAATCTGACAGCATCTCCGACGCGATCACCCACGCCTCCACACACGAGAAGAACTGGTCGAGCTCTGCGTCCGATGAGAACGGAAACTCTGTCTCCAGGACCGCCGGTTCGACAAACTCCTACGGGAAGACGAACACACTCGAAGCGAACATGGAGAAGACCGTCTCGAACGCTCAAAACATCGACAAGCAGACTTCCACCTCAACCACTCAGGAGTACACCATTTCGTACTCTTACACCGTCAACCAGCCTCCCAACACCTGCTGGCAGAGCGTTTGGATGGTCGAAGTTGACAGCGTCGCGATTCCGTGGGCTTGCAAGGACCGCAACAACGCTACCTACATTACGGAGACCGAGATCATGGCACCCGTCAATCCCAACGACATCATCTCGGCCGGCGGAGTCTTCGGAACCCTCGACTGCTTCAGCAACAAGTACGTGTTCCAGATCGCTCCAGAACAGACCACTCCCGGAGAGGTTGTGCCGGCGGCTTCCGCCTACATCCTTCAGCAGGACGAGATCCTGCTGGCCAACACCGCCAAGACGAGGGGTCCTTGGACTCTGTTCATGAATCCTTCGGGATCTCTCGAGTTCTCGCACAACACTCAGGTCGTCTGGACTACGAACACCCCTTACCTGGCCAACAACTCTCCCCGCGCCCGCATCAACTCCATCGGACAGCTGGTCGTCGAGGCTCAGAACGTTTGGTCCCAGGCCAACAACACCTACCGGGCGAACGAATGGATCACGATGTGGTCTACTGCTGCCGTCGGCTTGAACCTTACCACTGGTGTTCCCGGTCGCAACGGTTACTCTCTGGTCATCGAAAGCAACACTGCCGGCATCAGCACCGCCGAGCGAGACGGTCCTCCGGATATCGTTTTGTACGATCACAACTCTGCTCCTCTCTGGATGGCTCTTAACACTCGGTACCGAAACCACAACGGTTACAAGCACCCGCTCAACTACGAGATGCCCACCGATTTCGTGACCGGACCCAACGACGCCGACCAGGTCGATGCTCACAACGCCATCGACCCCTCCATCGTCATCCACTCTCAGCAGAACAACTTGTACAGCCGCACCAACATGACCGCGGACTGGTCCAAGGGCTGCTACGATACCGCCGGCTACACTCTGCAAGGTGGACAGGCACTGCGATCTCCCAATGGACGTTTCACACTCATCCTGACGGCGGACGGCAACCTGCTGGTCAAGGACGGTCCGCGCACCATGTGGGAAAGCTACACCAAGAACTTCTGGTACGCGCAGGCACCTTACAAACTGAGGCTTTCCGAGTTCGGCGAGATTTTCATCGAGGACGTCAATGGCTACCACATCTGGCAGAGCATGAACCTCCTGTGGAACCGTGTCAACTCCAAGACCCAGGAGTCTCTCAACTCGCCGGTCCACGGCCCTTACACCTTGGTCATGCAGGACAACGGTCAGCTCGCGATCTGGGACGGCAACCAGGTCCCCTTCCTCATTTGGAACCAGTGGGCCAGCACCGACACCGCTGTGCGAAGTTCGATCACGTACACCGCCCCCCACCGCTTCTGCAGCATCCTCTGCGGTGATGTCTGCCGACCCGCTGTGATCTACAGTCTCTGGAGCAACAGCACCTCGATCAACCAGCTCTGGGACGAGGAGACTCTCCGCGTTCCGATCACGTTCCGCGCATTGAACAAGCCGGGAGCCAACCTGGGTTCCATCAACGGGACCCTCGTCCTCACCGATCCCACCGGAGTCGCCACCGAAATGTTCCACGCCCCAACCGTTAGCACCACTGGAAGGCTTTATCTCGAGCAGAACGGTCTGCTGAACATGAAGGACAAGGCGAACAACATTCTCTGGTCCAGCGGTGTCTCTGCCGACCCCGTCACTGGGCCGTTCCACGCCTTCGTCAACGCCACCACTGGAGAGCTTGTCGTCAAGGACATCAACGACAAGAAGATCTGGACGTTCCCCAGTGAGGATGTCAGCTGGCTGGCAAGCGGATCAAAGCAGGACCGCCTGACCACCGGAGAGTCGCTCCTGTCTCCCGACAAGTCCTGGGCTCTGACCTTGGACGCCGCCTCCGTCAAGCTTACGAACACCGTCCTCAAGAGCAGCGTCAACCTCTGGACCGGTTCCGGAGCCGCTTCGTTTGTGGTTCAGGTATGTTTACTCGCAGCGGTATTATGGCATCTCCGATCTCTGACTCTTTGTGTCTGAAATTTAGGGCGACGAGAACATCGTTATTTACAACAACCAGCACAACGCTCTCTGGGCCTCGCAGTCCAACCATGGCGGCCCGGGCCCTTTCAACCTCACTCTCAGCAACCTCGGAGAGCTTTGCATGACCGACAACACCGGGGCTAAGGCATGGTGCTATTTCGACGCCCCCTCCAACGCCAACTGGCAGCCTCTGACGAACGTCGGAACTGGCCGCTGTCTTGACTTCCACGTTGCTGCCGCCGGCTCTCCTGGCCAGCTCTGGGACTGCAACGGTAGCGCCGCCCAGCAGTTCTGGCTCGACTCGGCCACCGGATTCCTTCGCATGAAGGCGGACACCCAGCTCTGCGTCGCCATTCAAACCCACACCAACTCGGAGCGGGTCGTCCTGGAGCGTTGCGGGGCCACCATCTTCGGCCTCAACGTCCAGGCCAGGTGGACCGTCAACGGGCAGAACTTAATGTCGAGCGCTCCTGGCCTTCAGCTGCTCCTGCAGTACGCTGGTTCAGGAAGTGACAGCAGTCCCGTGCAGATCGGGACGGCGAACGGAGGCGCCACGCAGGCGTGGGTCTTTGGCACTTACGACCCGGGAGCCGGTCTCAAGTTCCAACCCATCATCGGCAAGTCGACAGGAAAGTGTCTGACCCTCGGCAGCGGCGCCGCGGCGGTCGGAACCGGTCTCGTCCTTTCCGACTGTAACGGACAGGACAACCAGCAGTTCGGATACGATGCGACCAACTTCCTCCTGGTCTCGAAGGTCAACCACTTCCTCTGCGTCGGTCAGAACGCGAACAGCAACGGATCTCCCATCGCTCTCCGCACGTGTCAGAAGAGTGACCCGTTCGCCCGCATCGTCGTCAACAACAACGGTCTGATCTCGGTGGGACCTGGAAACCTCTGCATCGACGTGACGAACAACCTCCCAGACAACAACACGCCGATCCAAAGCTGGCAGTGCTCGCAGCCGGACATGGCACAGCAGTTCGCTCTCGGAAGCTACAGCCCACCTCAGCCGTCGTACAGCAGCATCACGACGCACCAGAACGGGAAGTGCGTCGACGTCGGAACCGTCGCGCTCGGATTCCACGCTCGTCTCTGGACGTGCGTTCACGGGAACAACCAGCAGTTCGGACTCCTGAACGGTCTCATCGTGATCAAGGCGAACCCTTACCTTTGCCTCGGCGCCAACAACCAAGCCGACGGAGCTCCCGTCCTGGTCCAGTACTGCTACGCCGGAGCCGGCAACAAGCAGTGGAGTCAGACCGCGACCCGAGGACTCGCCAACGGGAACTTCCTTCTGGACGACGCCAACTACGGCATCGCGGACGGCAACATCGTCCAACTCGCCGTGAACCGAGGACCTCTGGACCTGGCTCAGATGTGGGAGTTCGGTGACGTGCAGACTCCCCCGCAGACCCTCCACTCGGACAGCAACACCTTCACTCCGGCGGCGGTCGGCATGATCTCTCCCGACGGCACCGTTCGCGCGTGGATGTCGCCCACGGACGGATCGCTCCTGTACCAGAGGAACGGAGGAACCATCCAGACCATCCCCGGCACGTCGACCACCGGATACAAGGGCAACGGCGGCATTTCGATGGGCACGAACGGGTGGATCGGTCTTTACGATCACAACTCCTTTTACCACACCATTGCCGCACCCCCGGCCTGCAAGGGACCCTACCGCATGGACCTAAACAACGATGGAAAGTTCAGGGCTTGGGGCGAGAACAACCAGAACTACTACACCTCCCCAAACTAGAGAGGGGGCAGGACATACTTTTATAGACGAGAGAAGTAGCTTTAGATTATTGTATGCAGATGGAAAATAGAATCGCACCATCACAACGAGTTCCTGCTTTGTTTGGGTTCGGTTCTTTTTCGAGGGTCCAATACCTGTGCCTCACGGTGGCTCCTGCTGATCCGAGTCAAGTGCAGTATCGCACATAAGTATCCTCAAATATATGTGGGACTCATTGCCATAGGCAGCCAGTCGGAAGATCGTACCTGAAGGCGAGAAGTAGGTCTCGGACAGCATCATAACCTTTTTAATGATGCTCTCAACAAAGGCACGCCCGGCTGGGGTGGACAGTGCTGTGCAATCGGTTCTTGACCCGTAAACGCTCTCAGATCTGAATGACAGTTCGTTGCTGCCACGTAGAATATGGAATCCCATCGAGGCGGCCGCCCTAGAGGCGTCACAGCCTATATCACGGGACCATTGGTGATAGTTTTCCTCGGTGTTGACGGCCTTGCTGCCGCCTCATCTCATCGCCTGTCGAACTCTTTACCCTTCTACGGTATCTCGTCGGCGGATGTTCACCATCGACCTTATTCCAACCTACCTGGTATTGGCCCAGAGTCAGCCGAGCCGTCACGAGAAAGGCCACTTTCGCCATGCAAGCCATGCTAGGATTGGTCCTCCTATGTGCGTGCGTGCGTGCGCGAAATCGAAACACGTCCATCTTGCCAGTGGTCAGATCAGTCAAATCATGTGAGACCCATCGGTCCACGTCCGTGCATTTTTTATTTATTTTTTGTTGTTTTTGGTTCACATGTAGAGTACAGTACGTAGAAGAGGATGTTCTCATTCCATTGTCGGGTCCACCTATTTGTCTCTTCAACAACGCAAGGAGCTGCCTTGTAGAAGGATATCGAGCCGATCAGCGTACGCAGCAAACGGCGCTGTGTCACAGGTCGGAATCGATGTCCCTCAAATCACACGACCCCTAGCAGATGCTAGGAAAGTAGATGGGGGATAAAGGTTGAATATCGCTCCATGTTCCTCCTTTTCTCGTACCTTTGCATCGTTGTCTCCGGAGGGGCTCCCTCTCCCCGTCCCCTCCCCGAACGTTCGCGCCAGCGTATCGTTTTCGTTGTCCTTCTGTCTTTTTCGTACTCACGCTTTTGATTGCATTTTTTTCTTGTTGTTTCTGGTTGTCGGAGATATCGAGCACTCGCGATCTCGGGTACCTGAGTTCTGAACTGGAGCGCTTCGACGAGCAATCCTGTATCGAGCAGTCGTCTCGTTGTCATCGCTCTGTCGGAAAGCCGGAACTCGTCAAACTTTGCGGTGCGCATGCAACCTGCTTCGTAAAATGAACCTACTTGGCGTGAGATACACTAGTTCTTTCAATCCTTTTTTTTGTGCGTCAAAGTCGATTTGGTTGTCAGACGTGGCTGAAAGGTGGAACCTTTCGACGCCGAAGATCGAATGAATTCTCAACGGTCAGGAAGAGATCCGCAGGTATATCAAGAAGTCGGTTCGACAGCCATGACCCGACTGCTGCGCTTGCCCAGCCTGCCGTCAAGCAGATTCCACCGCTCTTCACCCTGTTACCAGAGGCCGCGCAGATACTACCAATTGCATCGTCAGAGTGCCCCTTCAGCCGCTGGCATCGGAGACTGTATGGCTGCCTTCGATGCTGTTTTCCTCACGCGTAGGTTTTCTCGAAAAAGCCATGCCTCAACAACTCGTTCGTATCTGCCCGCTCCGCTGGCTCCCACCGCAACATGCGCTCGGTCAAGTCCACAAACAGTTCGACCTCGTCGTCCGTCATATCCTGCGGCCTGTCCCTGCGTGCCGCGAACCGCATGTCACCGTACTCCAGATCGTCCGGCTCCAGCTCGTCCGGGTTCTCCTGGTAGTGCGAGTTCCAAGGAACGGGGCAGATCCAATCGGGCGGAGGACCGATGCGCCTGGCGAGGTCGCGGAGGTATTTGTCGTCGTCCTTGCCATGGCGGGAGTGTTCCGTGGCGACAAAGAGGCGGGTGGTGACGACCTGCCAGAATACGAGGCCGAGGGTGAAGATGTCGGCCTTGTAGGTGATGGGACGCGATGGGGAGGGCGGGGCGATGGCCTCGGGCGAGCGGTAGTCGGAGGGCTGAACGATGGGCCGATCGCAGTCGGAGAAGGTCCGGGAGAAGCCGAGGTCGATTAGGACGAGCCGAAACGGGGCGCCCGAATTGAAGATGATGTGGTCGTGGATCGGGGAGGGACCGACGACGTACTGGATCTCGTCGGGCGACAAAGGCTTTCCGTCACGTCGCTTGATCCAGGCCACGTCCTGTCTGGTGTTCTGGAGGTTCTTGGCATCCCAGTCGCCATCTTGAGCAAGCTGATCGGCGGGCCAGTTGCCTTGTAGCTGGATCTCGTCCATCGACATGGAGTCAACGTCATATGACAGTGCGAAGGCGACGTTTCCCGGTTGTATGTCTCGATGGGCAATGCCTTGAGAATGCAACGAGTCCACTCCGACCAGAATCTGTCGACATATCTCTCGCGCGAGTTTCAAAGACCATGTGGGTACGTACTTGTTAAGTTCCTCGGACGGTCGCTCGTATCCAAGCGCGATATCCCGGACTTGCTCAAGAACACTGTCAAGACATCTACCAAGCGGTTCGAGTGCAGTGCACAAATGGCTGCCGTTGACGCTCTCGTGAACGAAGTGATCCAGCGGGAATCCAACATTCGCGTGGTGGCGAGGTTGGGCAGTCGGAAGCGCGTCTTCCGCGGAATGCACTTTGACCGCGACGTAGTGATTGCCATCGGCTTCTTGATCCTTTGCAAGCCACACCGTCGATTGAGATCCATAGCCGAGCTTCCGAAAGACCTTGTAGCGGTCGTGGAGCACATCGCCCAGGTGAACGGGACAGAAGTGACCTTTACGATAGTGGTCGACATATTCCTTGATTGCGGAATCGTCAGGCGGGTAGTGGGCGTGTGATGTAGAGGGCGACTTACGGTTCGGATGAGTGGCCACTCGTAGGGGCATTCGGGATCGCTACCCATGGAGACCGACTTGTACCGCGGAATCTAGCGAGGGAGCTGAGACGCATCGCCGAGCTTTTGACCTGTTCTCCCCC